>JAOWBB010000007.1:2870208-2966451 GCA_028565995.1 Ricinus marginatus | reverse complement strand
TTATACAAAAAATATATTAACGAATAAAAAATACTTACGACGAACTGGTACAACTTTTCCGAACACTACAACTGCTGTTGGCTCCAAATCTTCCAGCTTTTTTACTCCAGGTTGCTGTTCTATAAATTTATTTATTAATTGATTAATAGGATCTAATACTGATTCAGTACCATATCCTTCTAAGGCCTCTTCTTCCTCTGCAAGAAAGAAATAAACTAAATGTAACTACTATTTTATAATAATTTTTTCTCGTCTCAATGTTACTGCAATTCATTTTTTTCAAGCCTATTACTCCTATTTTTTATATGTTTTATAACTTTCAAGATGCTTTTTCGTTCCAACCTGATTTTCAATCAATTTTTAGGTAAGAAATTTATACTGCACGTGTCGTCGACAACTTCAATATAAAAGATTCAAACCTTCGGCAGTCATTCCTGTCTCATTCCATTGGGCTACAAAATTCTTCGGAATTGGCTTTGCGTAAGGTTGTTTCTTAGCTGGTTTTTTCTTTTTAGATTCAGAATCGACGGAATCATCGTCCAAACCAGGAATTCCTCCGTCATTTGATTCGTCTTTGAACAAGCTTAGACTAGCTCCAGCAGGAGGAGCCTCAACTCGATCCTCGGGAGCCATCCCAGGTATAAAGGCCATTTCATCTACTTATAAGAATATCAATTTATTAAAACTTTAAACTTTCCATCTCAATTATTTTCTGGCCTTGGTTTGGCAGAACAAATGTTTGATCACTTATTATGCTGATCAATAAAAGTAAAAATAAATGTAATACCTATTTCGGTTTCCTCGGCTCCTGTCAATCCCGCAGGAAGAGTGTTCAAATTATATTTATCCCTCATAAGGTCTCCGGGTCGGTTTCGTGTCCAAAATTTACTAGTGTGATCGTTGGATCCGGAACATAGTATATGACCCAAAGGATGCCAGTCCAACGTCCAAACAATACTTTCATGCGCAGAGTCTATAGCACCCACTTCTTTATCAGCTCTAAAAAGACCGATATCATCAGTAATTATGAATGCAAAATACTTTATAAGTTTTTTTTTTGAAGAGTTTAAATCCACTTACCCGACATGCCAGAAAAGAATAGCACCATCAGAACCACCGCTGGCAATGAGACCTTCATGGTGAGGATGCCAGGCAAGGCAGCTAGCTTCCTTTTTATGACCCCTGAAGGTCTGCACGACTTGGGAGAGATTCCTCACGTCGAAAAGCTTGAGAAAATGATCTCTGCTAGCAGTTAAAAACCAATTTCCGTTTTTATTCCATTTAAGATCCATCACCGTCGATTTGTGTGCGTGAAGGGTACAAAGTGATTGCCCTGTCTTGGGATCCCACAGCTTGATTGGTTGTTGATTATCTTTGCTACCAGATGCTATTAAACCTAGTTGAGGGTGCCAGTCGCAACATTTGACATCCGAACCATGACCTGCGCAATGATGTAATAATTAACAAAAAAAAATATTGAAAATATTTGTACAAAATATGTATTTAAAACGAAAAACTTACTGAATATGTAATATTTAAAAAAAAATAAAGGAAATCATATCTTTGGTGAAGACAAATTATATTCCAGACGTAATATATTTAATGCTTAAACCGAAAGAAATACATGAGTTGATCGTATATTGTATTTGGAGATAAAACTTCGATATTCATTAGTCCGTTTTTAAAAATATTAAATTTATGCGAAATTGGATATACTAACTGATCAGAAAAACTATTTACTGAAATTTCAAATAAAATAATTCATAGATAAATGTTTATATGAAATTACCATTAGCCAATGCACTTTCAAAAAAACTACTGAAGAATGTTTTATTAATACACAGAAAATATAATATGCTTTATGCTATAATTATGGCATATGTTAAATATAATATAGTGATACGTTTAAAAGAACGTAACATATCACTATCGCGATTACATGATAGCGCTGAATGGTATGGGAGTGAATCGAAGGTAAAGTTGTAAAAGTAAGTTATCGTTGGAATACGATAAATATATTATGCTTATGGTACTTTTTAATAATATATTTGACAACTTATTGAAATTAAAACCCACCTCTTAGTACAATTTCTTCATGGCATCTAGCAAAATCCCAAACTCGAAGAGTACCATCGTCTGAACAGGACACCATCTTCTGATCAGTTGGACTAAAACTAAAACATGATTCAATATCACACAAATTTCCCATTTAAAAATACAAAAGCAAATTACATAAATTTAATATGTCTTTGTCAGAATATAAAAATTATGATCATATTGATATTTGCCTCAAAATGAAGTACGATAATATTTTATAGAAAAACATTATTCTTATTTTTGCCTGTCGTGGAATCTATTTTATATGCATATATATTCAAGAAAATATTTTATAGATATTTTAAAAATCTAAAAATAAATCTTTGTTGTTCACATACGTGTAGTCAAAATATTAATATAAAATGAATTTTCGTTATCATTAATTACTTCACGTGTTTTATGGTAAAATCTTAATTTAAAAACTGTGTAAATAATAATGTAGTTTAATTTGATTCTTATTATATAAAATAGAATTATATCTGAATAACTTCCATAAATAATTACCGATAATTGTAGTTTTGCTTAAAATATCAAACTGCGATATGCGCTTTCAATAATTATTATACTGGCCTGTTTATATAATACTTTTTTCAGCACTTCATTCGATTTTTTCTTCCCCTTTAATTAACCTTTATCATCAGGATATCGAAAAACTTTAACTTACCACAAAAATTTATGACAAAAAAATGCAGAAAAAAAGGATGCACGCAGACACTCATACACGCATACACACGCACATACACACACATACACATATATATGTATATAATACTTAAATGTTTGTATTAACTATGGGTAAATGTTAATGTAAAAATTAGCCCATATGAGGCACTGAAATTCTCGACTTTGCACAATTTTAAATAAAAAACTCAAGTAATTCAAGGCAATGGTAATAAATTAAATAAACTTCTTTTTATGGATCAAGTAAAGTAGAATAAGCCTATTTCCTAAATTTAATAAAAAATTAATAGCTTAATACAAAATTCATTAAAGTTGATATATACATCAACTATTTTATATTGTTTATTTGTTTTATTTGTATATTTATTATATTTTATATTATAGTGTAAAAATATTAACATAATAGGATTTATCAGAGAATTATTGCTTAGTTTTGAAAAAACTCAAGCAGACTCAAAAAAAAGACAAAGATCAATATGAATTGAAATGATTTTCTATTGTTTGAATAAGACTATCCCAATACCATTTATGAATAATAATGAAAATTACTTAAACTGAAAGAAATTTTAAACAACAAAAGAATAATATAAATAAGGATAACTCACAGGACGTTGAGGAAAAGAAGATGAATGAACTGGACTGTATAAGCTGAAAACTTATCAGGATTGTCTTGTAAATAAAAATTAAATTAAATATCTTTGATCCAGCTTTTTCAATTTAAGTAAATTGTCCTCTTAAATTAAATCAAATTCCGCTCATTAAAAAGTTTATGTCTCTGTGATAAATTAAAAATTTCATAGTTAATATTGCCTATTATTTGGTATAAAATAATTTTAGATTTATAAATGTGACGAATTACGAAAAGGAATATGCTCTTTCACGTTTTTCCCTTAAAGAAATAACGTTTGAATTAACAGACCAGCCATTCATACTTCATTACTATGACATTACTTTCACAAAATAACAAGCACAGAAAAAATTAAAATTAATTTATTGAACAAATACTTGTACAATAAATGATTTTATGATGTATGGGGACTTATTTTTATTTCTAATAAATGTGAATTATACAGTGTCATAATACCTACAGGACCAATGACATGAATAATCATAATTTAAAAAGAACATTTTATATATATATATACATATAAACATATGCATACACATATACTATATTCACACTTTTTTATTGTGTAATATTTTTCAGTATATAATTAAGAAGTGAATAAAATCTCAAAAATCATTAATTAATGGGGAAAGTGAAATGAAAATATAGAATATTTATTTGTAAAAATGAATCTATCACAAGATAACTAAAATACCAACCCTAAAAGTCAAATGACTAATCCATAACCATCATCTCTTAAAAAAAATTATTTTTAGAGCATTGATTTTTGATGCTATTTACGATTTAAATTTTTATAAGTAAAGTTAGGAAAGGATAAAGACTGGATTATAATTTCATAGTTATTCTTAAATATATTATGATAAATGTACAAAACAATTTCAAATACATAATGCTAATATTTTATTAAAATTTAATAATCATATTAGTTATATTTATGATATCAATTAAAAGTAGTGACAAAAAGTTGAAAGTTGGATTTTGATTATTAGATCAAAATTTTGAGGGAATTAGGTTCTTGACCAAATTTTTTATTTCAATATTTCGTGTTTAGGGATAATTTTTCATAAAATACTACCCGAAAATAATTAAATCTTATTTATTTAATTTGACGAATAAACAAATTTTATCTCTAACTGCTTAAATGGACCTAATATACGCTTAATTTTTATTTGATGTTTCAGTATATTGTTTTAACCTGTGTTCCATTCCATACATTTGAAAAGGATAGAAACAATATTTATTTTGAATTTACAAGCCCAAAATAAAGCACTCATAAAGATAAGTTTTAAAACATTTTTAGAATTAATATATAGTAAAAAAAAAATTTTCAAAAAAACTGAATGCATTAAATGACTTAACAAATATTTAGCCTTTTCTGGGCTGATTTAAAACAAACTGCTTGAGGAATTCTCTTGGCAATGCAATACATTATTAAGGGATCAACCTCAATATTACTTACATTTTCACTTAAAGTGGGTGCCTAACAAATTATTAATTTTGTATTTAAGAAATTCTTAAACATTTCGGGATGAGAAATCTTTAAAAATTATATTAAAACTTTTATTTGACAAGAAGTTGTTAATAATATAAGAAAAAAAATAGAAATTTTTTTTTATTAATAATCAAAGTACTAGATTTTTTTTTATTTAACATCAAGATACTTCTCAGATTTTAAATATCTTTTCTCTAGTCAGTTCATTCAAAATGTACAACAAAAGACTACAACCCAAAGAGATAAAAATTAGACTACACTGTATATTATAATTTAAGACAAAATGAATTTATTTTTAATGAACCATCAAACTGAATTATAAAGTTTATATATAACCTGGATTCTGGCCATATTTCATAAAACAAATTTTTATACCATAGAATTAGTACACTTGTTTAAAGAAATACACTAGTTAATAATAAGGAGTGTTAAATCCCAGTTGAAAAGATTTCATGTTAATTTTGCAAAAATAATAAATTAACAATTGAGATACATTTATCAAACAATATAAATTTATTTTCTTTAAATTTTAATGAAAATGCTTTAGGATAAAATCAAGGAATGATGATTGATGGTCTTAAAGTTTTTTTTTATTTTCATAACCAAAGCATAAATATAATAATGTTGAAATGAGGAATAGAAGAACAAAGATTTTCAATCTCCTCACACATTCAATGTAGCAAATAAATAAATAAATATACCTGAGACCCCGGATTGCTTCTTTATGAGCTTGAAACATCTTGACATTGTTCATATTAGATTGCCAATATTTACAATATCCAGCATGATCACCAGTTAGCATCCATGCATCATTATTTGACCACACCATTGATCTAACTGGACTATCATGAGCCTAAAAAAAAGATAATTAGTTGAATATACCAGTTCAAGAGTAATTAAAGAAAGGAATTACATATGTAACATAGAATGATAATAATAATTAAACGTACTTGTAATATTGTTTCAAAATTAAACGTGAGTCCATTCCACAATGTAAATTCACCACTTGATGCACCAGTAACTAGTCTTCTACCCTCAGGAGTCCATGCCATGCAAAAAATAGGACACCGCATTTTATTTGTTGCTGTCTTTACAAACTTAGTTGTAACAGCATTAATTGGATTATCTTTGTAATCGGGAGGAGGTAGCACTTCAGGTAAATACAGTACGTCTGGCTGCAGAGCATGCCTATCTCGACAATCTCTTTGCCAGACACGATTCTGCAATGCTCTTATTATAGCTGAATTGTAATCTACAGTCTTACGCATCGTAGACTTTCTTAATCGCTTTCCATCAAAATCATCTGGAAGGCTATTCAGCATGTTGTTATTGTGTTGAGGGCGGAAAGGTTGACGAAACTTTTGATTTTGATTCATCTGAGATATTCGATGGGGTGTTATATTGATATTCGAGGATCCGAAAACCTGCTCCATATTAGGCGGTGGTTTTGAAAAATCTGGTGTTGTGACTATGTTGCTAATATTACCACCGCCACTACCCCCAATGTTATTGACGCCTGCAGACGAGTTCCCTGATTCCAACATTTTTCACTTTCTCACATAATTCCTGCCATTATCTTAGTTCAGAAATATTCCACTCTTCCGGCTTCATTGAAGTGTTCATTTTCATTAATAAAGTTTACCAAAGCGAGAAATCACTGAAAAGATCACTATTTTCTACATCACTGCACGAACCATTGCAATATGGCGGTTGAAATAGTGTGCGTTCAGTCTTCCCCGAAGCGTTTTCAGAAACACAGGGATATGGAGGGATTGAGCACTATAATTAAATTTTTTATATCTATGATAATCAACATTCCGTCTGTGACTTCCATTTTTAAAAATAATTCATTCCATTTTAATATTCAATACAAAGTTATATTTTAAAAATTATGTACAACAACTTATCTAAATCTTTGATAATATACATTAATAAATTGATTGTAATAAAACTATTAGCAGCGAAAAACGTTAAAAATTTTATAAATTCTGAAATATATTTTTTGCAGTTTATCTGCAGGCTTTTTTGAAAAAATTCGCCTACCTAATTCGAATTTTATTTCTTCCTTTCTTTGAAGAATTCAGAGCATGACCAAATTGGATAGGAATACACTTCAAATGTATCTACAAATTTTCTTTAGTCAATGTCTCTTCTTGCAACTACTTTTTTATAATTTGTGGAAGATAGTTAACATTCCCATTACCTTGATGGTTGATAGTTATAGATATAGAAAAAATTTGATAGTCAGATAAATAGAAAAATATATTTGTGGGACATTCACTAGTACAAAGTAATTAATATATTTCTATTAAAAGTATAGATAACACATTTAGCTTTAGAGAAAATTAATCCATAAACTTTACCGTCAATAGTAAGGTGCTTTAAGGATTAAACATCAGGAACAAAACATAGAATGAAATAAATCTATAATTTTTAAAAAATATTTTATTATTGGTGAATCAGTAAGTTAATCGGTCTTAATGTACCACCAACAGTGACTAAAAAGTACAAAAAGTATGAAATAAAAGTACTGATAATCGTGATATTTATTTAAATATCTTTTATAGTAACACACGATTACTATTCCCTAATTTTAACATGGTTATGAAAATTGAAATTCAATTATATTTCCGTGTTCTTGATATCACCAATAAAATTCATATCGAAAATCATTAAAAAATTTTCCAACTCCGAATAATATAAATCTATGTAGATGAAACTTTTTACCTCATTTAATAATACATTTATTCAAAAATAATTTTATATCATATTTTCAAATTTCACTATTACGAATAAACTTATTTATTTTTTAATTAATATCTATGTAATTAATTCTCTTGCTTAGGTGTAACTCAAGAATTTTACCTATTGTTACTATCACTCGAATTAGAGCAGCCTAAGTATAGTCTACTTTTTTTATAACGCCATTAATTCGAGGTTCTCGTTGTATCCGCATACCTGGAGATTTATCTATTTGCTTTATGTAATATATATATATACCAAATTACATGAACCTTACATGTACCGTATAGTTATTTCGTTAAATGCAATATACATCACAAATTTTCTCTTAAAATTATATTATATATTAGGGCAATTTCCCTTTACTTCAGTTAGCATGTCTAGTAGGTAGCATTCTACCAAAGCATAATTAAAAGAAAATCGAATTGTGTTATCGTATTATAACGAAATTTTTCTGAAAATGCCGTCATATGAGGTTGACTGAGTGTATCTACATATTTAAAATGATTTTTGTGTATCATAGGTTAATTCGTTACAACTGTCCTTATGGCAGGTGATGGTAGCGGCATATTTTCTTCGTATATCATTATAAGCTGGGTGCAATCATGCTGCCTTTTCTTCTTTCTCTTGTGCTAGCAAATGAAAAAAAAGTATAATGGTAAAATATTAATTAAGTTTATTTGTCGCGATTGTTTCAACGATCAGACAATTATAAAGATATATTACTTATCAAGTTCCAGACGGAAATCGAACGCAAACATTTTTTTTTCATCACATGAACCTGCTCAAACTTAATTTTAAAATCCCTTACCTTGATTATGCTAGAGGAATGCAAATCATCGCTGCTGCTGCTACAACTGCTTGTGGTGACTCCCTCATCCAGTTTGAGTTTTGTTGATAGTCCTTCCAATTCCAAATCAACATATAATTGCTCCAATTGCTCGTCTACTAGTTTGGGCTGTTCGATCACCTTTAAGGCCTCTAGATCAGATTCTAATACATTATTTAACTCGCGCTCGGTTATCTGATATCTGTATGCCAATTCTGGAGTTAACTTTATTTGCTCCAACCACGGTGGTCCCTTAGATGAAATTAAGAGTTTCACTTATTTCAATATAAAAACTAAAATTATTATATTGTTTTATTTTACCTTTCTCACGGGTCTGGATAATGTGTTGCTTTGATCTTTCGTTTTCTCCCAGTTGGAATTCGAGCTCTGACCAAATCCGGGTTCGGTTTCTTCCGAGCTTCTCATGCTGTCATCAGTCTTAAGAAACGATGAAAATGAGGAATAACTGCTTTCGTCTCCAGTACCTGTGCCACGTTCACGAGTCATTCTGCATGAAAAACATTAGTTAGATGTATGAAAATTTACTTTTTAAATTGTTATTGGCTATTTCATAAGAATATTCACTGACCCCATAATTTCTTTGGTTTTGCCTTCGTCCTGGGACTGATTTGGTGAATCCGCTTCGGGAGAGTCCATTGATTTTTCTTCTTTCTTTGAACATTCAGACAATACCTAAATATTTAAAACAATGCGAAAACTTATATGCCTGACTTTTTTCATTTATCAATTCAATTTGCTTCTCAACTTCTGCTCACCATGCTGCCCATCACCGAGCCAGGCTCAGCCTTAACACTTGTGGCCTGAGACGCAGGCCTCTGGAACTTACTCGCTCCTTCTTCGATTGTATCTGGTAACTTATTGCTTTGAGTCCGAAGCGTAGCTTGAGGTGCCATCATTAAGGGTGAATACATAAGGGGTGGTCCAAAACCTACTGCTGGATAAACCGGAAACGCATTCATGAATTGTACTAGAAGAAAAGAGCAAGGAAAATGGATGAGTCGAATCAAATATTAATAATAAATTTTTACCAATTATATACCCTTGTTTTGGACTGAGAAAAAAAATTTAATGCACAATTTGCAAATCATTTATGTAAGAATTGTAGAAAACTTTTATATTAATAAATAATCACGAAGTCGAAAAATTATATCTGAAATAAGTGTATTAAGATTTGTAAAAAATACTGTCGTAATATTTTATTCATTATTTAACCAACGTTATAATAATTTTATAATCACTTATGTAATGAAGTAGTCGATGTAGTGGCTGTATAAATCAAAAATCAGATTATACTGATCTTTTATTACAGATCAAGAAAATATATTCTTTTCTACTTCTATAATCTATTTCGTTTGCAAAAATCTATTCCACTTAGTAGAAAATAATTTTTACTAATTATATTTAATACTGACTTATTGATCATATTGTTAATTAATAATATAATTCATACTGAATTCTTTAAAAATTAAATTAACCATAAGTTGATAACTAGAATTAATATAGAAGGTATGCGAACTTAAGAATATGGCATATATGAATTCCAACACGAGAGGAATATGTTGGAACCCATACTTAGCTTACCTTGAGGCATGAAAGTATTACCTCCCATAAGGAGAGGACTGGGTGGTCCGGGATGTTCATTGGGAGCAATAGTCCCTCCATCTACATGAATGGTGTTTTGAGGGTAAGCCGGACTGTTAGCATTCATGGCTGGAGTCGCTCCCGTGGGTATATAATAAACGGGTATCATCCCCGCAACAGGCATTCCTCCATTGCTAGTTGTATATGTTCTGGAAGAGGAATATTCGGTCAATTCTTTGACGTGAATCAGTATAATTCATGTATCCCGTAAGAAACCCAGTCTTACGCGTGAGACGCCACCGACTGATTAAAAGCAGCCACTGAAAAGGGAGGCCACAAATTAATGTTCGTCGGTCCTTGCTGATAGATGTGGGGTATCCCGGTCTCAATCATATCTCCCTTGGAAGAAATTTCCGTTTTATTATTTGCACTTCCGATATTGCAGTTTTTCGTGCTCTTCACATTGGCTTCTGTATGCCTGTGCTTTGAAATTTTGTCTTCTTCCCAAGATTGGGAGCCGCTTCGTTTAACTCCGTGACAGTGTTCCTGAATATTGATTATAAATCAAATCGACTGTGCGAATATTCTGATTGATGTAATCTTTAATTTATGTTTAGTATTGTACCTGAAGTTTGTCAATTGATGTTCTTAATCTTAATTCGTGCATTTTACCATCCTTTACTCGCAAATCGCGATGCTTTTTCATCAGAACCTTTTCCATGTCTTCATTATGCCTTTAAAAGAAGACCATAATGACTGGATAATTCGTTGAAAGTTGATACAGTATTCATTTTCATTATACTTTCCCAATATCTACCTTAACAGTACTGCTTCCGTAAGAACGGTAAGTTGTTCGTAAGAATGCTGATGTTTAGATGTGTTGGTGCCGCTGCTGTTGGTACCATTGATGCAATTTGATGCGCTGCTTAAACCGGATCCGCTTCCGGAGCAGGTTCCGCTTCCGTTAACGGGTGACCTGCACTTGCTGCAATGAATTTTCCTCAATCGACTTGAAAAAAGCTCAATGTCCTTCCATTTACTCTAAGCAATTACCTACCTATTCTCGGCCAGTTCGGGAGATATTTTCTCTTCGTCGTCGAGAGCAGAATGAATCTTCAAATCGGAGTTTTCATCGCTCATCCTGGAGGTTTTAGGTTTGCTCTCGAAAAAGCGCTGAAGGTTTTCATTGTAGTTCAGTTGATTGTAGCTTGGAGGAGTTTCTGTGGATGATTTTGAATCGCAATATTCATGATGTGGAGATATCTCCCCAAGCATCACGGAATCTTTTTCCTGAAAAAGAAATAATAAATAATGGATATAACCGAAAACAATATGCACCTAATAATAATCTAAGGCAAGACCTTAACAGTTGTTAATATAAACCTAGCAGCAAAGGAGACATTTAGGGGTATAAAATTTGAAATTGCAAAATTTTATTATTTAATTTTAAAAATAATTTGCCTTCATTAAATTTACAGAAACGGATAATGAAAACCAAAAAAAAATATTTTTATTTTTGGAATCATTTATTTTGGAATTATTTCAGGAATAAATGTACACATTTAAGTTTATAATTAGATTGAACTGAACAATTGGAGCTGAATAATTGGAAGTAAAATTAATATAAATGTAACGTAAAATTGTAGTTATATGACAGCTTTTTATACGTATGTTTTAAATATATATTAAATATTATATAAATAATGTAATTATGTAATAAATATTACGTAATAAATATATATATAATTTTTTCTAAAGATTATTAGAAACATCTTGTTACATAATTTTTATTTCTTCTAAAATTAATTTCAATTTACTGTTTTGATAAGCTTGCATGAACAAAGAATTCCAGTTCTACATTCGCAAGTTCAAACAAAAAATTATGCAGGAAAATATTGTATTGGAACATGAATGATAGATATGTGAAAACTGTTTTTCTCAGACTTTCAGTTTAATTATTGACAGAAAGTCCGACAAAGGTATACAATGATAAATTCTAATAATTGTAGGGCGCGATTAGGAAAACTTTATTACACAAACTGGACGTATTCCACCTACCGAAAAAGTTTCTCCGTCGACTTGTACATCATCAAATTTTGTATTATCTGGCTTCATTATTTCGTCCATCAGAGATTCCATGAATGTCGCCAAATCTTTGCACTTTTTCGATACTTGTTGCTTGGCCGATTCGGTACACCGGAAAACGGGCTCATTGAGCAATCGTTTTATTTCTTCCTGTATTGCCTTGTTTTCCTTTAGTACCTGTCGCCATTATTAAATATAGACATTGTTAGTTTAATTTCGAGTCAAAATTCATATTTCATTTATTTATCTCAGTTAGAAAACCAAAAACCTCGTCGGGTATTTGCTGAAATTCCGTGGGAGCGGCAAAGACATCGGGATTCGGTGGACCTTTCAGTACTTTGTGCAGACCAATGGCGAATTCGAGTCTTCTTGACCACGGATTAATAAAGCTCGACCATTCTGTTTCCAACAAAACGTAACCCCCATTTTGGGTACGGAAACGATAAGGCTTGCTGCGAATTGGTGATCCGTGACCTGACATTACTGAAAGTAATGGTTCAATAAGTGTTATTCATCTATTCATAGATTTTTCCTCTTATGCACCTTATATCGACCTACCGGACTCGTAAATCTCCTTGAGTAGGGGTAGGTCTTCGGGGTGATAGAAATCGAATACTGATCGCCCGATTATATCTTGAGGCAAATAGCCGAGATACGAAATGACTTCTGTATCCACGTGGCTTAAAATGCAATTTGCCAAATGTCTGGTGACGAAACTAGGTGCTTCTTGGGTTTCATCAGGTCCTGAGAATATGATTGAAGAAAATCATTTAATATTTTTATAAGAACATAAAAAAGGAAACGGATGATTTAACTTCACATTATCTAACAACCGCATGGACAGCAATTCGGTTAACTTCGTCAAAGACGTTGATCTGGAGTTAAATAATTCAAAAAGGAAAATTCTTTTTGTGGGAGAAAAGGATATATTAACACTTGTGATACTTACTTTTATAAGCAGTTTTTACTGCTGTTGCAGTAATTAAGAGTACGTTTTCGATAACTTCACCCTTCACCTCCTTGAATGACATAGAAAGTTGGAAGGGAACGTATTCGACAACTTTGTCTTTTACGCCAAAACCTGAGATTTTCAATCCCCTGTACTTTCGGAGGCAGCAGAAAAATGTGTTCGAAGGCATTTTCCACGATTTACCTGTGGGCGGAGAGTTGGAACTCATCGGGCCGGCAACACCTGAGGATTCACTTACTTTTGTCATATTAACATTATATTCAACAAATGCTACTGTGTAATATTAAATGAGAGATTTATATTAACGTATCTGGCTATTATAAACGTGAAAATTTTGTGGAGTGACTTATTAAAACTAATAATTAAGGAAACTGGAATGTAAATATTTTTATATTAATGAAACGTTTGACAAACTCACGAATGGTGATGTGATTTTCAAATGCGACTCTGTCCTTTGGATGTATAAAGTCGATGAGTGAGCGACCTATCCACATATCGGAAGGAAAACCAAGCACGTCTGTCAGAGTTTGGGTGGCGTAGAGAACCTTTCCATCGTGCAGGGACATGATCAGGCAAAATTCCCCGCTTCCGGTTCGGATTTGGTCGATTTTCAGTTTGATTATGAGAGATTCTTGCACATCCGATGGATTGTTAACCTCCAAAGGTTCGAAATTTGAATCTAAATCAGCGTCTGCCAATTATGGAATAATCAGTTCAATTCAGATCTGAGGACAATTTAGTTCATTATTCAGGTATTATGTAGAATCGCTAACAGAGAAAAACCTTGTGGCATAATAAAATCGCGGAAAATATTAACCTGTACGAAGTGAGAAATTTTGTTCCAACAACGTTCTTCGTATATATTACATGCTTACATTTAAACGGCTACCGAAGTCATGTAATACATGCTTCAGTTTTTTTAAACGTAATTATGTCAATCTATTCTCCTGCAGCGGGATTGATTTGTGTCCCATTCGAGCTCTTGGTAAAGCCGAGAATTTCGTTTGCTGAACGTTTGTACAATATCAGGGGCAATCAGACTTTCTTTAATAGAAAACTATTCAAGCTTGCCGTTTGCCAAGAAAATTTGAAAAGCTGAAAAACTTGATGATGTCTACTCTCCTAATGAATTGAACAGATGAAAAGTTGGAAAAGTTTAATTTTCGATTATAAAAATCTCCCTGTCCCCACAATCCTAATACAAAGTCGTTAACTTTAAAAAAGAAAATTAAAAAAAGGTTAATAATTTACAAATGTTTTCTTTTTATGTGTAAAATTTGAATTTTCTCTTGGGTTCAAATTTTGGGAAATTCAAATATTAATCTGTTAAAAAAAAGGGAAATGCCCATTTTCCCCACATTAACGAAATTTCATCGACGGATAAGACTTTTTCTGAAGGTTTGCCACGGGAGAGAAGCAAAAGTATGTTTTTGTACAATTTTGTGAAAATTTGAAGAATTTTTTTTCCTTTTTGCACTCCCAAATGGAGCCTTAAAGAAATTCATTCTCGATAATCAAGGAAATATTAGCATACTTTTCATTTCGGATTTCACCGGTACCGTTGTCATAAATAAATATATAACTTCACAGCATATTCTTTTGGTAGAGAATATCATGCGTTACATCCCCTGATTTTACCGCAATTGTGGGGGCTCGTTCTCCCAAATACGTACCTGCACTTTTCATTTTTTTGATGCAATTCAAAGTATGTGCTAGAGTTGCCAAATGCAGAGCTCCATAACTATTGATATTGTTGCCGTTATTGATAACGTTGTTATTGTTATTGTTGTTGTTGGTCATTATGTTGCAGTTTGGATTAGAGTTTGTGCAGCTGCTCACACCGTCGCCGTTGCTGCTGTTCAAGTTGCCCAAAGTGAGGACATCGCTTTTGTGGAGATTGTCTATCTCCTCGTTGCAGCAGTCTTCTGCTATTTCGTCAGTGCTTGCGTTATCGTTCACAGTCATCATCACTTCTTGCGTTTTGCATTTCTTCTTTTTGTGGTCTTTGATCTTCGAACCCGATTTCGCTGCATGCGGCTGGGGAAAATTCTCCGCTGTCGTGGGCAACCCGCCATATCCGCTGCTGTTGCTCGAACCGGAGTTGCTGTGAATCGATTTGGAACTCTCGCTTGAAACGAAATAAAGTTACATCTTTTTCATTTCCATTTTCTGTCCCGTTCTTACCGTTTCACCCGCAGCTCCGACGCCAGACTTACCTTCTCTGTGACTGACTATTCGAACATCCCGTAGAATAGCAGGAATCGGATTTTTTCGTGTTGTGCGTGTCCGCCTCGCTTTGTTGATCTAAGTCGGATCTGAAACGAAAATTAAGCTCGAGTTGGTGCGAAAGTTCACCCAATATCGGAAAACTTCCCGTTCCAGTGAACCGAAGCCCGGATTTGCCGCTTCCTCCTGCGACTACCATTATTAGTACGCAAAGGGATGTCCAGCAATAAATTACTCGGTTTGCTCCGAAATGAAAGACGCGAGCACGGAATTCTTCCGAAGATCAACCTGATTTGACCCCGTAGTATGTCACTCCAGATCGTGCACTACACAAGTCGCAGTGTTGTATTCGTCGAATGATGTAGTTGATTTGTTCCCGTTTTATATTCTGGGAGCCCTTTCCTAATATCAGAGCAGTTTTACAATGTGCTAAGCCCGGAGGACTTGTTCGTTGATTAATTCATAGGTTAAACGAGTTTAACGACATTCTAAGCCGCAAGACGCGGTAAAAGTCATGGGAGAACCAAAATTGGGTTTATGGTGAAGATTCGTCAATGTCAAGAGAATACAAATGAAATATTCGGCTAATAGTATACGTGACGTCAATTTTTAATATATGGTCTTTAATTTGTATGAACTGAATCATCTTAAAATTATTTTGTTCCACTTTTACAACTTTTAGATATATGCATACGGCCTTATTAGGATGACGATGTGAACAACCGAATGATGATAAAGGACAATTATATATATATATATATGATACCCCATATATATACGTAAAAAATGCTAGAGCTAAAATTTTAATTCGGAACTTCTACACAACTTTGGATTAACTATTAGAATTTGCTGTTTCCGTGTAAATTTTGCCTAATATACGTATTATAGATTTTTTATAGCTTTATATAAAACTTGTCTATTATTATTCCCTTTTATAAGGTAAAATAATAAACAGACTTCCGTAAAATAATATTGTAATTTGGAATGTGATTCGTGCACATTTCAGGCCGTTACATAATACTTTTATATTGTCGAGTTACAGGATTGATATTTTCAACGCACACTCATGTTATTACTGTTATTGCAGCATTTCTGAAACTTTAATCGATTCCCGTAATTCATGGATATGGGTGGATTTTTTTTTTTTCTGTGACGGACGTGCACTTTATGCAGGAGAAATAAAAAAATGCATAATTCAGCTTGAAACCGTGTTGTTGCGCGTGTTACGATTGAAATTTGTAGAAATATCACTGCTAATACAGGCTACCACCGCAAAACGAAAATAATTTTATAGACTACTGCCCCGATCGCCTCCGGAAACAATAAGAAAAAGTTGTGCATCACACGTGCGTGATATTTGTGGGAGATTTTCCCATGTGAACCGGAGCGGATCCGATTCTTGATACGATGATGGGGGATCCGCCATCAGGACAAATCTTGACGGGATCACCGGACAATATGGAATTTCGGTATCCCCTTCCGTCGATCCCAGCGGCAAATTCGAAGGAGGTTCGGACGTGACGGCGCTTCGCTTTTCGCATCTTAATCGCATTATCGGAATCGCTTCGTCACTCTTTGTAACTTTTTTTTTTTTTTTTGAGGGAGGAAAAAAAATACCAGCGGATCGATTTTTCGCTTCATTCGATGGCGGGAGGTTGGGAATGCTCTGTCATGGTGACTCCGCACGTGCAGGTTAAAATTCCACGTGTGACACGAATCGCGATCTCCTCTCGCGCAATCGGAAACCGCCGTGGAAACCGTTCCCCTTCGATCGGACGGACGAACGAGAGCTCCTCCGTTTCAAGCGCCGGCGGAAGGAACCTACGGAGCCATTTCCGGTTTTTCCCTTTATCGAATAGTTTCGATAGCTCGATTGTTACCAGCAGAGGGAGGGGAGGGGGAGGGGGAGTTTTCCTAATGTCTTACGTAACTCTTTGTATCGCCGGAGCAAAGCTGTAGAAATGTCTATTCGAGAAATTCATTTATTTTAAGCTAATGGCCGCTTTAAACGAATCTAATACGAGCGAGGGATGTTTAATCCTTCAGATGGACTCTTCCTGAATCGGTCTCACGTTGCGATGAACGTGTGCGCGGTCTACCGTTATTCCCCACAAAATGGTGCATTCATAATAATTTTTTTTTTTTTTTCTTAAGAGCGAAGACGAAATTGCGATCCGTTTGCGGCTGTCTGTACAAAAAAGGAATCGCAAAATCGGAAATTATCCTACTTATCCTCATTATTCCATGTAAATCAAGCGAAACGGGCCGAAAACGCAATCATGCATTTACTATAATTTGAATCTCTCTGGATAATTATATTCATACACGACAGATCGGATCGAAAACGATTATATAAGAGGCACAGAATGTTCATGCAATTTCCAATACCTGGGATCGAGAATGGGGTAACCCAAATTGGAGTCCGTGAGCCGCGATGAATGCCAGTGAAATTTCATGCAAAGGCATCAGTAAGTTAGTGTATGGTGTGGATTGTGAAGAAGTTCACGAAATACCGAGTGGGGAATTCGCAAAAAAATTTCATAGCCTCCAATTCATAAATGGAGAACACCTTAAAAAGTTGCAGTACATAAAAATCACGTGCTGTGATCTCTGCATTCAACGATGGAGAAATATGAATCGACCCTGAATTATGATAATGGCAATAATAATAATAATAATAATAATATAAAATCACATACAATTTTGCGTCCACGTTTTTCTTTAATATAACACTGTTCATCATTTGTCTTCTTGTCCGTTTCTGACCGTTGTCACCGCCATTTTGCAAATTGCGTGCCCTCAGTCGTGCCAACGCGGGTCAGTTTAATGCTTCCCTTTCCGGCGGGGATAAAGGGGGGGGGAGGGGAAGGAAAACAAAAAACGACGAATTCTCACATGGTTCGCCGATACCGTTATACATCTGTAAATTTGTATGTGACGTCCGACCGGGGGACCTTGAATGGGTTTTCCGGGGTTATGACGTCATCGATTGTTAACGCTCGAAAATTCCAACGTCGCGACCGGATCGTCCGGCGACCGAGGAAAGGTTTCAGGCTTGGGAGAAACGTGAACGGACATGTGACTCGGTCCGAAGGTGATTCGGTGTGCAGCACGCCCGAAAGCCGTGGCGGACGAACCTGGATACGGCCTGCGGAACCTGCTCGACGAGGTGCCCGCCTCGGGCCGGCCAACCCCAACCCCGTCGCCCTTGCACCCTTACCTTTGGTTCTCCATGACGTTTCTTCTCTTCCTAATGACAGGCTCCTCGCACGATGCAATTTTCCTCTTTGACTTTGATTTCATAAGTATATGTCTACGCTTTTATATTTTATTTGCTACAAAACGAAAACATCATCAAACTTCCCAATATTCGGTGAAAAAGTTTCGTTTCCTCTCTATTTCCGGCAATTTTTTCTGGCCGGTGCCCTCGGAGTTTGGCCTTTTTTTTGGGGAGGGAGGAGTTACGCGAAGCTTTGCCCCACCTTTGCTACTTACGACGGTTTTTTCGACTTTTATTTTTTTTTTTTTTTTTATTTTTTTATTTTTTACTTTTTCATGTTTCGCCTCTCGCCGGCTCCGCAAGGCAAAATGGTCGGCTGCGATACGAGCGTGAAAGGAACACGCCCGGAAAAAGCATCGGCGTCGTCCGCGGACGGAAGACGGACGTGGTGCGAGAAAGCAACCGAGCTCTCGCGTGGTTCGGGTACGGATCGGATTTCCGGTGCGACCCGGGAAAGGTGGGGACGTAAGAAGCGGCGTTCGAGAAAAAGGGCGCAAAATTTGACGTTAAATTTCGTTTGTCTGTTTGGCGATGTTTCGCAAAACCGGAAACATTACGTAACAAACAAGTCACGCATAGGAAAAACCATCGGATTCTCGAGCGGCGGCAGAAAGATCTGCTCTGGTGCTACCGGCAGGAGGGAGCCTCTTCATCTACCGCTTTCGTCCTCACTTCCGATTCCTTCTTCCCCCGGCGAAGCGAACCCAAATCTTTTGCCCACTCTCATCGCACTGCTAAACGTACAAACGCAGTTTCGTCTATCCTCCTCGCCGTGTTCGACGCTTGCCACAACACGCAGCCATCATCCGTTCGACAACTACAATTATATGCATATGCCTAATTCGAGAGAATGCGGTTCGGGAAATAATTTCAGACGTGGCTCTAGATTTCGGATATGGGTGTCCTGTGAGTTATCCCCTTCCGCTAATGGCGGAGACCGTTTGTTAACCGCGTCGTTATCATGTATTATTTTATCATTCATAATATGAACCTTTGGAACTGCACTTATGATCACTAAGAGAGAAAACCACTTCCGTTAATATTAATAAAAATAAGTAAATAAATAAAATTCGACGAATCGTTTAAAATGTCAAGACCGTTACATGAGTAACCGTAGGCTAAGCGTATTTGGTATCTGTACTGCAGAGAGTGAGTCTTATCCGTGGCAAGGATCTTTCTCATGCGTCCCCGACACGTGACAAGGGACGACGACTATGTCGATACCAGGCCCTTCACATTCGGCCTCACGTGCTCGAAGGCGTGGCATCCGCCGAGAGCCTGCGCATTTCTTCCGAAAATATTTATTCTTAATTTTCCAATTAACCTTGATTTGCCGTCTTCCTCCTTTTCGCGTCTTGAGCGACACGAGCGAACGCATTTTGCAGCGCCAAAAATAAGCTCTGTCGTCGGAAACGGAGACGAGGCGAAATCGGGGTCGTCGGCGCGGGGATCCCGGAGGCAGCGAGAGAACACGGGAACGGTTCCCCGAACGCATGACGGAGCGAAGTCCGCCCCGAACATTGGTCCGTCACTTCCTGTACCCATCACCAACGAAAATGATAAACAAAAGACCATACCTGCTTCTCCGCCTTTTACGTGCCATTTTCGCGTGAGGCAAAACTGCAGCAAGCAAACCGAGGCAAAGCGAGCGGTCACATGTCCAACGCTCGAATGAAACCCGGGCGAGCGTGCCTGATAACAACTCGAGCGTTCCACCGTTGGGATGGGAAACAGGTTTCTGGAACCGGCTCGGAGTAAAAGCAAAACTATTTTTATGATTCCACGTTATTATTGGCAAGAAGCGATCGGCGGGAGCGAGACGGGAAAGTCGAAATTTTTATATAACGCTCGGGGCTGCACATGGCAGGAATGTTACATAATGTGCCTCGCATCCACCGATCCAGAAGAGGATGATGTAACGCTGAATCGTGGACTGCTATTTTTGGGGGAAATTTACCCTGCTCGAACGGGGACGAATTCGTTACTTGAAAATTTTATCCTCCGATACGAATTTTCATTATTCCCGCGGGAGAAAAATGAAAATGAACCGGATACCGATCTTTGACCGAAAAAGCAACAAAAAGGTAATTTCGACGCAGCTCTTAATCGGCCAAAAATTGGCAAATCAAATTCACCCACGAGAAATTCTATGCAAGTAAAAAAATAAAAACAAAAAAAAAAAATTTCGTTCCTTTTTCAATTCTTACAAGACTGACGAATGGCTTGTTAAGAAAGTTATTTTTAAAATTATCCACACACCATACCAACATTTAATAATATATTAATATCGTTGTTTACATATTATGGTGTTTTTCAATTATAGAAACTTAACAACAAGAGACTGTATTTCCTGTTATATAAAAAATTATAAACTTCATTTTTTTTTATTTTAAAACGATTAATAACAAATGAAATATAGTAAATAAATGAATCCATCTACAAACTATAATTGATATATAAAACATGTAAAAATATAAAATCAGTTGCAAGGTATAAATGCTATTAGTCTTTTTCACTGCTGAACATTGATAATGTCAATAAATTCAGGTTTCAGTGATGCGCCTCCAACAAGGAAACCATCAATGTCTTTTTCCTTGGCTAAATCTCTACAATTGGAAGCAGTCACAGATCCTCCATAAATTATCCTTGTTTCATTTGCTACCTTTTCAGAGACATTGTCTGACAACCATTTGCGCAGGGCTAAATGAACCTCCTGAGCCTGTGGGAGAAGACAAGTAGCTTAACTGTGTAAAATGTTTCATACATTAACTGTGAGAACACCCTTTAATGATTAATGCTTAAAAGAAGCCAACATTATTAAAATGTATCACTGACATATTCTCTCATCATTCTATTTATGTATGGATATGCTTAGGAAAATTTAACAACTGCAAATGTTCTAAAGCAAACTAAAGAAATTCTGCCAAACTATTATATGATTATTTCTCAGATAGTCCTTTCAGAAACCTCAATGTAACAATTTTTTATTATTATATGTCAAGAGAGGTCTCTTACTTAGATTCTCTATGAATTAGAAATAATCCAAGAGAAGGAGAGTTCTTCAAAGAGATACTATTAATATAAATGGAATTCTTTAAATTTAATGCTTCATGGTTCTTACCTGTTGAGGGGTTGCAGTTTTCCCAGTGCCTATGGCCCAAACAGGTTCATATGCCAAAACAACTTTGGACCAGTCCACAATTTTATCTGCAATTGCTTTTGTCTGCCTAAACACAACTTCCTCTGTTTTGCCAATTTCTCTCTCCTCCAATTTCTCTCCAATGCAAGCAATTACACACAGGCCAGAATCCAAGGCATGAGCTACTTTTTCTGCTATTAGCTTAAAAAACAAGGAAATAAATTTTAGTTCAGATACATGAATAAAATTATTGCAGGGAGCAAACGAAAGAAAAAAATAATAGAACTGATAATTACGATGTCTGATTCGTTAAATATGTTTCTTCTCTCAGAATGCCCTAAGATAACCCAGTCAACGCCAATGTCCAAAATTTGGGCTGGACTTATTTCACCTGTAAATGCTCCTTTAGAAACCTTAAAGCAATTTTGAGCTGCCACTTGAATGTCTCTGGGCAACAATTTTCTGGTATAATCAAGGTAAATAAAAGGTACGCCAACAACTACTTCTGCAACATTAATTCAATCAATTTAAAAGAAATTAAATTTGACACAAGAAGCCCGTAAGTGTCCGAAAGCAAAATCAATTCGATTTTTAACTCGGCACTTGAATTTTTCACTTTTAAATAAAAAAAAAAAAACAGAAAACTTTATTACCAGTTTGTTTGGGGTAGTGTCCTTTTTTTAAAAGGTCAACTATTTCGCCGATTGATTTCTTATCTCCGTTCATTTTCCAGTTGCCGCCAACCAAAAACTTTCTCATTTTGCTCTGTTGCATAAAAGAAAACGAAACCGTGTTTTATATTTGTATATTTATATACATACAAAGTAGCGTTTAAAAAATTGTTTGCGAAGGGAACGGAAAGACGGACGCTTGAATGTGACTCCGAAATGATCTTCATCAAGGTCAAAGTTAAGCATGTCAAATAAAAACTGAATTTCCACACGCTTCGTTTTCGACGCCTAAGTTTCGAACACACTGCGGATTGCGAGTATCGTAAGAGAAAAACGTCTCGGTTTATTTGTTTATTTTTTTTAAATCGCATTATTAATTTTCGTCTTGTTGAAAAAGGAAGCATTGACGTGAAAACCAGATGAAAGATCGTCGAGCATTGATGTGTGAACATGTAAGTGTTGAGTTGAAATTTTAATTTTTTTTCGTTTTTGCGATTAACGAAAAAAAATTAAATGTTCCCAATTACCCTTGTTAATTTAATCAAAAAGCCTGACTTTGCATTTAAATTAAAAGTAAACGAAACGGTTTTTAATTTCCTATCGAGAAACACTCATGTGATTTTATACATTGGTGTTGCATTAAATTTATAAATAGCACTGAAACATTTATAATATCATAAGATGCGGCTTCCTAACCTCACTTTATTTGTATGATTTATATGTGACAAATTACCATTTATTTTTATGCGCCATGCACAACTTGTCAAATGCACTAAAGTGTCGAGAGTGTGCATTCTAAAAACTTATTTTACTGGACTTCTAACTGAATTTTGATTTTTTTTTTTTTAAATTCAGATGTAGATTTTTCATCATTAACCTTGAGGTCAGATGTTAGATGCCTAAGGTTAATGAAATCTAATTGAAAAAGGATGATTTTTGTTAGAATCAAGTGAAATAATTTTTTATCAGATGCTTAGATTGCAATTTTCAGCTGCATCAAGCTGATGCTTCTTTCATTTTAAACATAAACCTTCTCCATTTCTGTCTGTGGGTTTACTTATTTTATGAGTCTTTTTTTTCATTTAATTTTCATATTTTTTTGTATTTGTATTTTATATTTTGAATTATTGTACTGCACTTTTTGTACTTGAATTTCTGTGATGTACTTTGTATTTTGAATTATTTTTTCACATCATCCTGTTCATCATAAATAGTTATAATTGCTGAAGGAACTGGAAAATGTAATTTCTTGTGTTCAAAATTTTCAGTTTTTATAGGACTTTATTTTGATTGCCATGTAATATGTTTAATGCTCACTTTTTTTATTTTTAGAGAGGGATATTATTGGTAAATCTCATGTGTGACAGAAATAACTTTTTTCATGGGATTTGTAATATCAGTTAGAAATGAATTTGTCAATGTTCATGTTAAGGTTCTTTTCAGTAATCGTCGGCACTTGAAACAATTACTTTCTGTATATGACTTCATACCTAGCTGCCACTCATTCTCTTAAATTTACAATTTTTTCGCATTATGTTGTGATTTTTTTAGGTTAAAGATTAAAAAAAAATAGCTTTTATAATTCTCAGTCATTCAATATCATTTAAAAAATTTATCATGATAATAATGTGTTATAAAAACATTTGTTTTTAGTTCTAATTAATTAATTTAAATAATAAGCTCGCAGATACTGTGACATGTAAAAGAATAAGCAAAAATACTCATCGAATCCTTAAAAACGCCTCCCTTTTAAATATTGGGTGATTGATAAGCAAATATCAGCTTCGTTATAAAGTGTTTTGGTAACATATGAATGCTCATTCATACGATCTCTGTCTGAATAGCGCTGATATTTCTTCTGTAGTCTTATTTTTAGTTTCCGGCACTTTGAACCACACAAAAGTGGAAAACATTGCCAGGAACACTGCAAATACGATGAAGACGTAACCTTTCATTATCTCCTGCAAGGGGAGAAACCCTAGGCCGACCAGGAAATTGGCCACCCAGTTCGCTGCGACTGCTATAGACGAGGCTGCAGGGCGGGAAGACTGAGTGAACAGCTCGGTGACAAGAAACCACGGAATGGAACCGGGTCCCACCGCAAACAAAATGACGAAGGCGAGAACCAAAATTATGCTCACGTATGAAACTGCCACAGACCGTTCCTGGAACGGAAGTTCAGTGTCATTAGAAGGAGCAAAAGGCGTGAACCATACCATGAAATTTTACGGTTCGCGTGTTCATTACCAAGAATGATAATGTTATAGCGAGCACCACCGAGATGAAGCACATGCCGGAAAACCCCAGCATCAGCAGCGTCTTCCTTCCGGCCTTTTCCACCAGTATCAAAGACACCAACGTCATGCCCACGTTCGCCAGTCCCATTCCCAGTGTGGCATACTGCGCGGTGTCATCGCTCATTTGCGCCATTTTGAAGATTTTCGTAGAGAAGAACATCACCTGAAAAATGTAATAAATAAGGCAGTGTGCACCGGAAAAGACAGGCCCCGACTTCGGAGAACAACTTACAGCGTTGATGCCCGAGAACTGCTGACCGACCATTATTCCGACAGCAATGAAAAGGGGCATGCGAAAGGTTGAGTTGAAGAACATTTCTCTGAATGTCACCTTGGGAGTCATTTTCGAGGCTTCGAATTCGTTCTTCATTTCGTCCATCTCTTCTCTGATGTCCCTAGTGCCACGCAGCCAAGCCAATGCTTTAAAATCAATGATGTCAGTCCATGTCATACAACACGAAGCTTTCATTAAGGACATCGAAACTGCTTTTACCTTTTTCCGCCGCTTTCTCCTTCCCGCAGGACACGAGAAGGTATTTAGGTGATTCGGGGCAGAAGGAAAGTGTCGCCATTTGAAAAGCGGTGGGAACGATAGAGACGACAAACAACAGCGGCCACTCGGCTTCCGTTCCTAAAATGGAGTTTATCCCAAAAATTTGAGACAAAAGGATGGAAATGGTGATGACCAGCTGGTAAACCGTGCCCGTCTGAAATCAAAATCCGAAATAACTATTTCGGCATTTTCGTACCCGCCATCGCTCGCGATCGACGCTTACCGCTCCTCTCAGTCGCACCGGGGAAATCTCCGCCAGGTACATGGGTGCCAACCCACCGCTCAAACCAGCGTTCACTCCTATCAGGAACCGTCCCGCGATCAACATCTCGTACGAGTTGGCAGCCTTCGCGCATCCTGCATCGAGGAATCAAATACGGTGACAAAGTTACTTCACCCGACGTGATCGGTACTGCGACAAGGCTCACCTTGAAGGATACTTGATGCCACCACGAGTACCGCGTTGATGAGCAGTCCTCCTTTCCTTCCGAACCTGTCGGCAACGAATCCCGTCATGCATCCTCCGAGCATTCCCCCGACGCAGAATATCGATACGACAATGGAAAATAACATTGTGATCTGACTGTCCTCTACTGCGTGTTCTCCATGCGAGCGCTGCAGCAGCGCGCTCCTGATCCACTCTTCTATTAACTTCTGCGGTGCGTTGATCACTCCCGTGTTGTATCCGTGTTGAAAAGAAGACCCAACCGTTGCCATTATGGCAAATGCCAGCCTACAATTCAGCCCCTGAAAAATGGATCCATTATTCACCTTAAACAAATTTTTTAACATTCCATTAATGACGCCGCTCCTCTTTCTTTTCTCGCAGGGTTTCCCGGCTGCAAATCGACAAAGAAAGCGATGAGTAAGGTGAGATGAAGTTCTTGCATAAAATGCATAAAATGATTATACAAATTCGGTCCGACAGGGCTGCAGGCTGTGGGTGAACGAAATTCCGACAGTGCGATTTTCGGGACGTAGCAAGAGCTATGAATGACTCTTACTGTGGCAGCCCATCAAATTCCACAATCAGCTGCCACAGCTCGCCTCTTTCAATCGGTGCTGATTGATCCGATGGGGAAAAACAATGACGGATCTAATAATCGATCCGGACTCGAAAGTAGCCACGGCGCAATGTTTCGATGCGTGTAAGTACGAAAACGTAAGCAATCGACCGGAAGTGATAATCATCGGCGGTCCAGAATTAAACGAGAAAATGTAAACGTCATGTGCGTCATTTGCGGTTTAGCGCCTTCCGCTCTGCAAAAATAAATGTTAAATCACGGGACGGTATTAATAAAGTTCACCTGAATGAGGGGGGGGCTCGTCCGATAACGCGCCAATAACGTTTGGAATCCGACTGAAAATTGTAAAGGAGAAAATCCCAGTGTTCGTTTATTCATGCGTTTTAGGAGCCGCGTGTCGAACGTTTTTTGCCATGTAAATTTATACAGCGAGGCGTGTGCGGATGCCGAAAGTCGTTTTTTTTAAACGATCCCCTGCGACAGAGCAACTTTCCGTTAAGTATCTGCAGTTTATTCTCAGACCGACCGAGTCACGAAGGCGAATTTACACGTTTTGGGCCACACTAAGAAAATATTTTTGCGAAATGAAACGTACGGGAGATATAACTCAGAACGTTGCAGGTTGTTTACATTCCCGTGCGGTGTTGTAATTGGAAATTGTCGTACATTTGTGGACCTGGCTACCCACGAAGAAAAAGCATTAATAACAACTTGACACAATGGAATCCTTTTTTCGAAGCTTTTTCACCTGACTTAAAAGTAAATTTTTTTTTTTTCTTAACGTTCATCTGCGGTGGATATATTCCGAAAAGGCTGAACCAGTAAATGCCACGCTGAAACTGTAATAAATTTATGTTTAAGTGCATGTGTATAACGGTAACGAAATGCGGCGAACCATTTAGCATGGCTTCCTCTTCACAGTTTGTTTGTGATTCTGCTTCTTTTTCTTTTATTTCACGTTGTCGAGCCCGTGTCCTTTTCCCATTTAATTGAGGCTATCGCAATGCCTTTTTTTTTTTTTTTTTTTCCAGATAATTTCATTTTGCTTAAATTATCTTAAGTTAAAAAAAAAAAAAATGATTAAATTATGAATCGCGCATTGCATTTGAACTCTTACATACAGAACCTAACTGCAACAGCATGCAAATATTATGGAGTTTCGTTTAGAGGAAAAATACCTTAAGCGCCGTGGTTCTCTTGTTGGTGATCCTTCCATTCAACTCGGCCTCTCGTCCCATGCTCATTTTTCTTTTTTTTTTTTTTTTTTTTTTTTTTTTTTTTTTTTTTTTTTTTTTTTTTTTTTATGGCCCGACCACCAGTAACAAATACTTATAAAGCGATCACATCTCAATGGACAAAGTACTATCGACGAATACCTCACGTAACCAACCGTTCCATTCGTTTAAGACATACTAAAAGTACTATAAATTGAAAGAATTAATGTCTTGTGTTGGATTCGATATTCGTTACGTTCATAAGTTAAGCGTTAGAAATGCCGGTCTTGTGTGTAGACGCATTTTATGTCCCTATCTTTTTTCTTTTAGATTACGCCCCTCTACCGTGCAGGGATGTCCAAAACGCTTCTTCTGCCACGGCTCTTACCCTCTTTCCCGGATAGGGATTTCAATCTCGTCCTTTTTCACGGCTGCGACCGCAGTTGCCCCCCCCCCCTCCCACCCGTTTTCATTCACGTCCCTCGAGCCTTTGCCTTAATGCCTTGCATCCTTTGTCGAATTGATGCGTTTTCTCCTTTCCGTTCCTGCTTCCACCATCCCCTTTTCGATCTCTCTGTGGAACCCGATCGGGGGAGGTTGTTTATTCTGCTTCGTCATTTCCTTTTTGATTAACGAAACGATGACACTTTGACCCGACTTAGTACGAGATACTTTCAGATTGTTCCTTCCATGCGGGACCGATTTCTAATTTAAATCTATTAATGTCATTGATTCGTTATTGTGTGTCGCTTCTTTGGCCTAGGTTAAATGCGGGGATGATTGGACGTAATGTAATCCATTAAACGTTCGGTATGCAGTCTGCATGGTTATTGCAGAAGTGCGACCTTTTTATCCTTTCTGCCTCAATTCATCCGAAGTAACTTTTTGTAGCAGGTACTTTATATGCTTTTTTTTTTTTTTTTCATGTTGTGATTCGCATTCGCTGCTTTTAAAACACTTGCTTAAAGAAATGCGGTAATAAAAACTTACATTATACATTAATCTTGCTTTTAGCATTGTTATGGATTAGATTCGTTTTAATGGATAACTTTTTTGTAAATACGAAGTAATATATTTTCAAAAGCCCCATACGTGATTTTGCCTTTTTCTGCCAGGATTTTGCCTGATCCTACAGTTGTGCTGCTATATTTTATATGTGTAACATCTTGGCGACGTTGTCATCTAAGAAAAATATTTTTCCTCTCATATATCTTTTTAAAAAAAAAAAAAATTAGATATTGTATAAATGGCCAATTAGCGGTACATCGGATATGTAATCAGTCCATTCATTTAGGTATTTCATTTCGTTATGAATTATTATAAAAAGGTTTACTTAGAAGTTACAGATAATTTTTTTTTATCAAACTGTCTACGTCTTGGAGTATACTAATTTGGGAATAATAAACCAAAATGTTGTTCCTCTGCAATTATACGATAAACACACATTGATGGAGATAAATATTAGAAATCCATAGTCTAATTTCTCAAGATTCGAGAGAAATAAAACTTGACATGTAAAAAAAGATGCCTGACGCTCATCATCATTCACAATAGTTATGACAAATGAATGAAACTAATGGTTTTAGAATCTTAATTTTATTCTATTTTGTTCCTATTCCACTGTTTCATATTTTTTTCTCTTTACCACATTTCCTTCAGTCAGTTTTAATTTTCCTGCGCATGTTATGAGAGTTAATGATAATAATTGTCTCCATTTTAGGCAACATTACAAAAAGAATGGTCTGAAATATTGTCCGACTAGTCAGGCGTTTTTTCGTCCATAAAACTTGTCGATTTCGAATTGAACTGTTAAATTCTCGACATAATGGTCACCCCCGTCGCAAACACCGTAACGGTATTATTCATTCTCCATGTTTTAAAATCGTTCCGTTTCCAGTCTCTCAGTGGGTGATTCCATATTAGGGTGGATCGCCTTTTCTGCCAGTGGCGAATCCCGATGGTTTAATATGTTACCAAGGCTTGTACATTTCCATTCGTCCATAAAATAAATGGCAGAATATATGTCCGCTTCCCGCCTTGGTTCTTGCACGTGAATTTTCTCTCCTTCCCGAACATAAATTCAGTTCTGAGATCTAAGCAGCATTCAGCAGTTGTAGGAGGGTGTCCGACAATGGCTTCTAGGACATATTTTCTTTTCATCGTACAAAGCGATACTTAAATCAGTGTAATATTCCAGATTGATTATTCCGTGGTAAGTTACATTCGTGCGCAGCACTTTAATGTAAGAAATAATCATTATATGTCAGCACATAAGTTGTCAGTGAGATAAATAAGTTCGTTGATCTCTAATTGAAAGGCTATTCTCGAGGTACATATGTAAGCATTCTATAACCAAGCATTTCGCAGCAGATCTAACGTATGAGTCCGAAAGAATTTGAGGTATAAAATTTTTTGAAATCATTGCGACCGTTTTTCTTGAAATGTTGTGACAACAAAAATAAATTTTACTTCTGTGATTAGAGTTTCGTTAAATCCGATCGGAATCATCGTCGATTTTCGATTCTAAAAATTCAATTTCAAAAAAATAGATTTTTTGTTAAGCCAATTGCAGGCAAGCAGCTTTGTTGTCTTGCAACGAATGGGAATTCAATGAGGTAGACGATCTTCTGCCTTCATCCAAATTTAAACATTGGAAAATTTAATATCTATTCCAACTTGATAGAAAATTAAGTTTTCTTGGTTTTAACTAATTATATAACGTCGCATGATTAAAAACATAATTTTTCATCGGTTAAATTGAGGTGTTGCTGACTGATCTCCGAAGCGAGATCCGATAAGTTTTACTGTTGATCACTCTGCAATAGCTGAAATTTTGGACGTCCAAGTTCCGCTGCCGGGTATTTTTAATTGAATTTAAATCCGGAAAACTGTATTGTTAAACAGAACATGTCTTTTTTATTATCGCTGACAAAATAGCATTCTTTTGATCCTCATATGAAACATTTCATCCGAATTATATTTTTTATCGTGCCGGGTGTCCGTACACGAACCTTTGCTCGAGCAAGAGTCACGCGAATAAAATAAATAAATAAAATTTGACTCTTTTAACTTAAGCTCGCATTATGGTGTTCAGATAATTCGATCCCGTGCCCAGTTTTGGAATAAAGACATTTATCTACATCTGAAAAAGACAAAAAAGGCGAGTGAATATAAGATGCTGATACGTTGGCGGCTTCGTGGCCGACACAATTATTTCAAATGATTGCTTAAAACTACAAAATGTATTTCCTCATTTGCTTGTGGAAGCGGTTTGTCATTTAGACTAATGCATTCCGAACGGCGAAAGCGAAGAAGAATTAATGGAAACCAACGAAAAGGGATTTCTCCTCAGAACTAAGAATACATTCTCGTAGCCGAAGATAGAAGGCAAATCAAGAGGTGACGCTGAGCAAAGATCGAATGAAGGGCTTTTGAAAGGAATTTATATAAATGCTCTACATAAGTAGATGGTTCGATGCGATTGCATTTTTTCGGGAGAAAAACCTCAAAACTTTCATTTTCATCGCAGGTTTCGGAAAATGTAAAAATTATTGTAGATGTTAATTTTACATCTACATTAATTGAAAACAAACAATCGTGATTTCCAATCTTATTCGTTATAATTTCAATCAATTTTTTACCTTTCAATTATTTTTATAAACCGACCTTGTTTTCCTCAATTTCAATCCAGCAAAAATTTTTAGTTTTTGTTAACGGTATTTTTGAAATCGTTTATATAATAATATTGATTTGATTTCCATTTTTATGTTGTGAATTAGCATGTTAGTGTGATATTATTACGTTTCATTTTAATGTATTTCCCTCTTTTAGTTTGGGAGACGTTTCATAGACAGCCTGCGAATACTCGTCAAAGGAGGCGCAGGGGGCCACGGGTTGCCGAAATATGGAGGAGTCGGTGGCAGAGGCGGAGACGTCTACTTCGAGGGAACAAAATGTACGAATTGAAAATAAAAACTTTCACGGAACAAAATTCTGTAAACCATTGTCTAAATTCCCTATTAAGGACAGATATTTTTGGAATCTATTTGAGATGATGACAAAACAGATTGTTTTCCACTCGTTTAAGAGGCAATTTAATACATTTATGGTTTTTTCCAGAGGTTTTTCATAGGCTGTTTGCCTTTCAATTTCGGAATAACGTTAATATATTGTTTAAAAATTCGTTATTTTTGAGACGTAGAAAATTTTGATTTTTATTTTAGTTGAAAGCCTGAAAATCTTCCTTCAAAACTATCCGCATAGAAATGTAGCGGCGCACAACGGTGAAAATAGCAAAAGAAGAAGGATATTCGGGGAGCCAGGGAAAGATAAAATTGTTAGAGTTCCTGTAGGGGTCACCGTCTACGACGAAATGAAAAAAAAATTGGGTAGGTTAAAAGATTCGTCCTCTGCAAGATGCAGCTAACTAGAGAATTTCATAAAAAGATTTTTTTTACGCGAATTAACATCTCAACCATCGCTTTTGCACCCCGTCAATAGAAACGTAAAAGGTTTCGAATTTGAATGTTAATGTAAAATGCATGCATTTATTAATAGATGTTTTTAAATGTCTCAAGAAACTTGAGAGATGTCTAGCTCCCGGTATCGCATTTCAGGTGAAATAAATACCATTGGAGAAAAACTGAAAGTAGCCAGCGGAGGAATAGGTGGATCAGCGACCAGTTACCCTGCTTACAGCGGTGCAAAGGGGGAAGAAAAAATAATAACTTTGGATCTCAAACTTATTGCTGACGTCGGACTAGTGGGTTTTCCGAATGCCGGAAAATCCACGCTTCTGAAAGCCATATCGCGAGCCAATCCAAAGATAGCTTCTTATCCTTGTACGCATTAATGTTTCATCGAGATTTGCTTTAAAGCGTATCTTAATAAACGCATTAATGGAGGTTCGTAAACTTCTAGTTACAACTTTAAAACCGAACTTGGGTGTCGTACGATATGAGGATTTGAGGCAGATAACATTCGCCGACTTGCCGGGACTTGTAGAAGGAGCCTCGCAAAATGTGGGAATGGGTCATAAATTTCTAAAGCACGTCGAAAGAACGTCTTTGCTGCTCATGATCGTCGACGTAGACGGATTTCAATTAAACACCTCCGAACCGTATAGAAATTGCCTAGAGACTGTAATCTTATTAAATAAAGTATATACTTACAACAATTGACTTTTTAGATTATGAAAATCTAACCGTTAATGTAAAAAAAAAATTTCAGCTATGTCCTCGTTATTTATTTCTGTTTCAGGAATTAGAATTATACAACGAAAGTTTGCTCTACAAACCGATCATTCTGGCCATTAATAAAATGGATTTGCCAGATTCATCTAAAAAAGTTGGTGATGTGATGCCTCAGCTGCAAAATCTCAAAGGTAATAAAAAGGTTCTCCTTTAAATACATTTGATAAAATTTAAAAAATTATAGCCTTACACAATCGCATATTATGATATGTTAATTAGAAACTTGGTTTTGTAAATGGCAGAATACATTTCACAAGTACCGGAAGACATGAGACCAAATAAAGTGATTGAGTTTGATGAGATTATTCAAATATCGGCCCGATACGATAAAAAATCTGTGGACGAATTGAAAATTGCAGTTAGAAGGGTGATGGATGAAAATTACATGGAGTCTTTGTCGAAAATTGTAAAAAGAAGAGAAGAAATACTTTTGTCGGAGATAAAGAGAGCAAACACCGAATTTAGCACCAGATCTTTATAGATGTTGCATTAAGTGAAAACAAGTAAACCGAAGCATGCTACTCTTACTTTGGTATATGTTTCATTCATTCTTTTTTGGTTTAAAGTTAGAATTATAATTTTATAAGCGAGAAAATTCCGCATAGTTCTCAGTGATTCAAAAAAAAGAAAAACATCTCAGACAATATATGTATGTTACGTCATGACAGTAATTTTTTTTAAAAAAAATCTCACTGAAACTCATAGGGTACGCAGCCCAATAATGTCATTAAAAAGAGTCAGCGTTAATAAATTTGAGTAAAAAAGTTTGGCAGTAAAAAAATTAAAGTGTATAGATAATTTTACCGTAAAATTTAGGGAGCACCTCAAAAAATTTGAATTTTTAGATTTATTAATCACTAATAAGTGAAAGAGCGACTGATTTCAGGTTTCTTAATGAACAGAATCTATCACAAAAAAGCTTTAATGTTTTCAATATGTGAATTATTATTTTACAACTAAGCCGGAAAACATGATGCTAATATGTTCCTTTTTTCTTTATTTTGATTTAGGTTTTTTAAATTTTTGGTATAGTGCGCTTTCTGTAGCGCAGTATTATAGTAGAACTGTAACAGTTCATTAACTGTCATTTTTATGATTTGAAACTAATTTTATCTGAAAATAAACTATGTTTTGTAAATGTTGACACTTGGTGCCTTTTAACTTGAATAGACGGTATTAAAACGACTACCTTCTCGTTTTCCGTCGTCGGAAAACGTTTAAACATCCGAAACTGATTTCCACAGATATTCCTCGAGACAATTTTAGGATGAATTACTGACGATAACGTTCCTCACCCAGCCGGAAGTAATTGAAAAAAAATTTTTTTTAACGAATGTCTTTCAAGCAAATATCCCCGGATACCGCCAAATTGCATATCGCATGGGTTCAACAAATTATCTTTCGAACACACTTTTATGTTCTGCAGTTATCAAGATGGCTGTGTAAGAGTTAGTGTGTCGTTTGTGTCGAAGGAAGTATTTAAAATTTTGTTCATTTTCATCAATTAAAACTAGGTAGAAACGCGTTAGAATATAATGGAAAATGAAGAGAAGGAGGATTTATTATTGGAAGTGACGGAAAGCGAGGATGATCCCTATGAGAAAGAAGATTGCGATTGTTACATCGAAGACAAAATTCTCGACTTTGTTGAGAGAGAAAAACAAAATCATAAATCAGTTAAAAAGACATTGATATTTATATCGTCGTGTTTGTTCATGTTTTTATCCTCATCCGTTTTTATTATCACTTTGCCTGTTTATCTACAGTATTCAGCCAAATCTGGAATCGCTACTTACAGCAAATTGATCACCTTATCCACTGTGAATGTAGTTTTTTTCGGATTTGTTCACTTGATCTACCGCCTATCAAAATGGATTTTTGGTGGTCCTTCAGGATTTCGCCTTTGTCTTCCAAACATAATTAAAATTAGCATTTTATTCTCCACTGGAAATATAATAATTTTCTGGTTAACCGATGGGGACTATGTGAGCTGTCATTTACAGGATCCATTGAAAGGCTGTGCCGTTGTATTTTCTCTATTGTTTTATTTTATTTTATCAAAAAAGAGTAAGTTATCACATCAGCCAATAAGCTTATCAGTCATATGATTCTTTAAAAACTTATCTATAAAACTAAATTGTATGTGGCCTTTTAAATTGTTTAAATATCAGTCACTCAAACTTGATTATTATTTTACAATTAAACTTTATTATTAAATGTAAAACATTATTTTTCATTGTATGTATACAAATATTTTTTTGCTTATTATATAACTGTGTTCTAATAGCATTTGGATTTTAATTTAAGTCAACCTTATAGAAATGTCAACCTTAACATTTTTAAAATAAAATCTTATTAAAAGTTAGAATATTTAAACACTATTTTTTTAATTAAAATTTTATTTAATATAAGAACTTTTAATTTTTTTTATATTTTCAAAAAAATTTAAACTGTTGAATTTTCTGTTTTTAGAAATGAGTGTTGAAAGAATTTTTTGTTCGGTCACTGTTATTATTGGGGTATTCATCACTATTGACTTCGGTATTTGTAATAGATTTAGATGCAATGGGAGTGTCCTTACAATTGCAAATAGCACACCTCATTTACATTTTTTATATGTTGTTTTGTATGTAATAGCACATGGTATTTGGATATTAAGTTTTACATATACTGAGATATACTGGACCACATTTGAGGTAAGGAGATGATTTTGAAACTCGCTTCAGATCTTTAGAAAACATCCACAATTGCTTAACATGTATTTCATTATTTTTAATGTTTTAAATTATTGCGTTTACAGAGTTCAAATTCAAATTTAAATTTATCTGTACTGTCAAATGTTTCAAAAAATTCTGTTTGCAATTACAATCAAGATGATTGTCAGAGTCTTTCCATAATTTGTCATGAAGACAATGGAGATGAGAAGAATACTCTCGGACGACACAACATAACAAAATCATTTTTACCATCCAAATTATATGCAAACAACAGAATTCTAAATAATCGTCGTGCCAATTCAGATAATTCGCTCAATAATTCAGTGCCATGTATCAATCAACTGTCTGTGCCGACTTTAAAGCAATTCCCCATAACTTCAACTCCAGTTCATAAGAAAGAACCTTGGGACTCTTGGAGAAATTTTAAATGTTATGATTTAATTCTCTGGCAACATTTTATCTGCTGCATTTTTGTTTTATCTTTGTGTTGGTTGCCAACCATTTCTTTCTCTCAGAACGTAGGTTTCAATTAAAATTATTTAATATTTCATAATCGTTTAATACGTAACTCTGATAATTAATTTCTTTTTGCAGCGTCACAATTTTTTAACTTTTCTTATTTCATTTATTTTTAGGGAAAATCAAAATTGCTGGCGGAGATTGTCCACGAAATTTTGCAGTCCTTTTCATGTCATTTTGCTTTAAGCCATAGTACAGAATGCAGCTATTTATTTATGATTACGATGATTATGGCTGTATCGTACTTAATATTCATGCTATCGAGTTTGGAAATATTAAAGAGTTCTGAATCTGCAGTTACCGTCGTTTGTATGATGATGTTGGCTCTACCGATGTCCAGTTTATGGTGGAGCTTATACAGATTAAATAAAAATTTTTCCGATGGTAATTTACATATCCCATTTTTGTTATATATTCGTAATTACATCGAAATTTTTATATGATGAATATGGCGCTCGTATTAACTTTTCAGATATTCTTGAATTCAGCCCTGAAATAACCGGTGAAGCTGTTTGCGCTATGCTGGGTTTTCCTATTATCGGCATAGGAAGTCTGCTTTTGCTAAAATCTCATATACGGGAGTTTAAATTATCAAATTAATAGATTTTATATTTTTTATTTAGTTGTATATATAAGCGAAAAAGGCTACTAATTTTATACGTGGCCTTTTCTTTAACGTGAACTATCTTATTTGTGATATATATTGTTTTTTTTATGTAAAAATTGAATGAATAATTATTTTCAATCTCATACTTAAGTAATTTTCAAAACGTCGTAATTTCCAGGATGTTAAGTTTTGAATCTCTTGTTAGCTTATTAAACCATCATCGTTTTTTTGAAGAATTGTGAATTTCACATATTCGAAACTGTTAATAAGTTAAAGGCACATGTTCTGAATGATGCTGTTAACAATTTTTAAGAATTTTTAAAATACATTTTTAAGGTTAACTTCGTTGTGAATGCATAAAATCGATGGAATATAATAATTTGCGTCAGAATGTGCACACGTTTATTTTTAGCGAATTATTAGTTGTTAATTTTTTTTTCAATTCAGATCTGCCTTATTATAATTAAGGCAATTCGAATTTGATCCCGTGCAAGAAATTTTTATGATATAATGCCAAAGTTAGAGAAAAATTTGCGATCTTTTGTTTTTGATCCTAATAAAATAAAAATATTAACTTGTTTATATGCGCCTTTAATTCTTTTCTAATGGTGACCATTTTTTGTGAAAAGTTTGTATCCGACTTCAGCGAACAACTATACGCTGAAAAATCTTTTTGAGTTTTTTCCTTTGCATTTTCTTCGATGATCTCGTGTAAACGAAATTAATTTATACATTTGAATAAATTGTAAGCCAAAAAATGTTATTTGTATTAAGGTATATTTTTTGCATATGTATTAATTTTAACTTTTTTTATAATAACGTATGTAAAATATTTACAAATTTGAATTAATGTTTAGTTTAGCAATTGACTCGTACACGATTTAAAATCATTCAAAATAAAAATTTAAATTTAAAATTTTGATATTGTTTAAAATTTTTACTTTTTATTGTCAGTGAAAAATATTTATATATGGAAATTACGTTATACAAATGTTGTAAATGATGATTGTGTTTAATAATTATTTATTAAGAAAACAGAATATCAACTGAAATCAAATTATATAATTTAAATTTTTAACGAAAAAATTTTTTTTTCTTAATCTCAATTTAAGCCTTAAGTCTATTTGTTGTATTTTGCCTAGATAATTAAAGAACCGATTTATATTGTGTGATCGTGCACAAGAAATTAATTCTTTGTAGTATAAGTTTATACCAAAATATACATCTCAGGATATTTCTCATTAAATTAATCGAGTTGCATTTTAAATATAATTCTTTTTAGAAACTTAATCCTGAGTTTATAATATACATTTTTCTAGTCAGTCGCATATTTTGTATATGATACATGATTCAGATGTAAAGTCATGGAAAGATTGTTTTTTGATTCTTCTTAATTACATCACAATTGATGTTGATCTTTGAAATTTAATTTTTTTTCATTGATTTTGAATCAGACTGTGGTCGTTTTTAAATGTGATACTTTTATTGTAACAATTGATAGTGAAAAGAAATATATTTGTAACTTAATGAGTTGTATGAAAATTTATTAAGATTTGGACTTCATTTCGTGAAATTAGAAACTCGTTACATTTATCTAATATGAAATCTATTCTTAAATCTTATTTTATGAATTTATACATATAGATATATGTAAGTGTTAAAAATAAGTTCATATATTACGCAAATTATTGTTCAAATGTAAGATTCATGTAAATTAATAATTTTTTGTGCCAGAATTCTTCCAGTTATGCCCTAGTCTAAATCAGTTGCAATAGAATTTTTCACCAAAGATAAAGCTATTCAAAGACGCATTAAAATTGGTTCACTAGCTTAGTTTTAATTGAACGTTTTTTTTCTTTTTTATAGTAATAATTAAAAAATTGAATTTGTTCTAATTTAATTTTTAAATTCTGATTATTCTCAGTGATGCAAAACTAAATGTGTATTATGATTGCGTCCATTATGGAGGATGATAATTTTTATCCTCTTTACCTTATTTAATTATACAACAAATAAAAGGCATTAGATTGAAAATGATATTTTTAAATGCTGCTCATATTTAAAATGCATTCCATTTTTAATTGTCTTAATTTGTTAATTGAAGACAAATTTTTAAAAGTTAATTTACTGAACAAAAAACATTGTATATGAATTTGTAGCTTTGTGGAACATTTTTTAAATTGAATTAAATTTGAAATGATATTTTCTGTCATAAATGGCTTGACACTAATCCAGAATTGAGTCTTCCATTTTACAAACCTTATTACTCTTTGCAGGAGGAATTTATTTCTATAGAAACTGTATGAAGAAACTGGAAAATTAAATAATCTGCTCTTCTCATGAATCTTAAATACAGATAATATAAGAATCCTAAATGAAATACATCATTATTAACGCCAGAATTTCCTTGACATCTATTCCTTTGTAATTTATTTATTTATTTAGGAAGCACTCTAAAGAATTAAAATTATACTTACAAAAATGAACGTTAATTTATTTTAAATAAGTGAGATTTTTTTTTTTGCAAAACTGAATTTTAAAAATAGCAAATTTTCATCTTTTTTTTTAATAATTATTTCTCTAATCAATATTTAAAGTATTGTATAAATAACTCACTCAGTGGTCATGGTTGTGCTAAATGTAATAAATTTTTTTTGATTATTTTGAAATTGAACAATTATTCCAATTTAGGTAATACTCACTTTTATGGCATATTTCTTTGTTAATCAGATGTTAATAAAATTGTTAGCTTAATTATTAGTCTTTTAACAGATTTTTGAATCCTGTCCTTATCTTAAACTTTAATTAATGGTATTACATTGGGATTTAATTTTAAAAAATGTTTTGTATCTGATCTTTAATTCACTTCAAATATTTATCTGCTTATTTAACAACATAGTTGAAATGATTTATCGGAATCGCTTTTCCTAATCGTCCTTAGCAATGTTTTCAAAAGCTTAATCATTTAGATAACCGTATTAAATAGTATAATATCTATATTGATTCACTGAATCTAACTTTTATTTACGTTTAGAAACTTAAACATCTTAAGCAAATACTTAACATTTAAAATTTTAAAATTATTCAGGCAAACAAATAAAATATGAAAAAAAAAATTATTTTTGCATTTAGAGCGAAACATGATTATCCTTATTATCTATTTTAAATAAAAAAGTAAATCATTTATTTTTTAAACATGAAAAAAACATTTTTAAACATAACATTTTCTACGGTTGGGAAAACGAAGTTAATGACTTATAATTCCAAAAGTATTTTCGATGAAGTCTTTGCACATTGGACAAATATGTTTGAACTTGCTTCTTCATCTTAGTTCAAAACAGATCATTTAAATTGCATAATAACAAGAATTTTGTGACGTAACATAATTTAAATTTTTGAATTCTGTAACGGCTATTTTTTTTCATTAAAATGTTAAAATTGATTTCTTCCGTTGAATTTTCGAACAAAATGTTTTCGTTTACCGTAATGCAGTTTTTGAACGTCAAGTTTTAAAATGGTTGATAGACCTGAGTCGCGAGATAATGTTCAGGAATTTGTTTTAGAGGCTGATTCTGAATTAAGATTCGAAATAGAATCCAAAAATGAAAAGGTTTATGTTGAGGTAGCTGATTTTTTTTTAAATTGTTTTTTTATCTTTAAGAAATGTCGCCTTGTTTTTTTCTTGATTCTTCAATACAATTTGTAGGCTTGATTCAACTTTGTTTACCTTTTTTTTTTAAAGCTCAAATCGGGAATGGCTGAGTTATTCGGCACGGAACTGGTCAAAGGGAAAAATTATCTCTTCAGTACAGGTGCAAAGATTGCAATATTTACGTGGCAAGGATGCACTCTGGAACTTAGAGGAAAAACAGACGTTAGTTACATAGCCAAAGAAACTCCAATGACAATGTACCTGAATTGTCATGCAGCACTTGAACAATTGAGAAGAAATGCCGAAAATGAGGATAAAAGGGGGCCGATTGCCTTAGTAGTTGGACCAAGTGATGTGGGAAAAAGTACAGTTTGTAGGATTTTGTTAAATTATGCTGTTCGCATGGGACGGAGACCTATTTATGTTGATTTAGATGTAGGACAAGGTAGGGATAGTATTTTTAACTTCATCCTTGTATTTTTATAAATTGTAGAAATAACGTCATTTTTATTGTAGGTCACATATCTGTACCAAGCACAATTGGAGCAATGTTAATTGAAAGACCTGCTTCGGTTGATGGCTTTTCTCAACAAGCTCCTTTAGTTTATCATTTTGGACATACTACACCAAATTTAAATTTACCTTTATTTAATCTTCTTATAAGTAAAATGGCTGAAGTGATATCAGAAAGAATGCAGTCTAATAAAAAAGGTAATGCTAATAATAATAATAATAATTTTTTCATTAAATTTATCAAGAAATAAATTGCTCATTTTAACAAAAAATTGTTATTAAAGAAACAATTATAGAAATAAATTTAATTGATTTTCATTATGAAACCTTTTATATTCAGCAAATGTGTCAGGCATAATAATAAATACTTGTGGATGGATTAGAGGACAAGGGTACAAGCAGATTTTACATATAGCTCAATCTTTTGAAGTGGATGTTATTTTGGTATTAGATCAGGAAAGGTTATACAATGAATTGCAGCGAGATCTTCCAAATTTTGTCAGAGTTGTTTTCTTACCCAAAAGCAGAGGTGTACGTATGAATTACTTATTTCCTCATCAGTGGCATAAGGGATATTGCTCTTTGAATAACTCATTCCTTCCTTTTTTTAAGGTTGTTGAGAGATCTAAAAGTAACAGAGCCGAAAATCGTGATGCAAGAATAAATGAATATTTTTATGGTACTCCAACATGCCCTTTGTATCCACACTCTTTTGATGTGAAACTGTCAGAGGTTCAAGTGTACAAAATAGGTGCTCCATCTCTTCCCGATTCATGCATGCCACTAGGCATGAAACCAGAAGAGAACAAAACAAAATTGGTTCAGATGAATCCAGGTAGGTAAATAATTGTGTATCATATTTTCAGGATTTTTTAGCATTATTCATTAGCCTCATTATTTAATAGTATTTTTTGACATCTGAGTTATTTTTGAATAGATTTCAATATTTAATATTAAATGCTAAAACTTAAAAATAGTTAAAAAACCAAAAATATTTTTTATCATTTCAGGCACTAATTTACTCAATCATATTCTCGCAGTTAGCTTTGCTGCTAATGCAGAAGATGATGTTATAACCACTAATGCTGCTGGCTTCATATGCGTGTAAGAATTTTTTTATTTATCATTCAATTACAGAGAAAAGTATTGCTATTAATTTTTTTTCTCACTTACAGAACCAACGTTGACTTAGACAGAGGTATTATGACGGTCCTTAGCCCTCAACCTAGACCTCTGCCTCAAACACTTTTACTATTTTCCGACGTGAGATTTTTAGATAGCCATTGAAAACCAGGTCAATCAATTAAGAAATGTCGAAATATTGTAGAAAACGCTATTAAAATATGTATTGTATTTTAAAAATTTGCACTACATGGTTCGTATAGCCGAACATCTGTATAATCTCCATTTTAGGTCATCATTCATTTCATTTACTTTTATCGATTACATGTTACACTTTTGTAATAAAAATTTTTCATTTTTTTAAAAATGGAAATTTTAAAAAATATATTTTTGTAATTAACAATGATTTTTTTAATTAATATTTGCCTTTACTCAGTAGAAAAAGAAATGTTAGAGCCTATGTAAGACGAATGGCAGTCTCTAATGTGGTGGAGTTAAGATGTGAAAAAGTTGCATGTAAAGCAATTTTGATTTTGGAGCGTATGGAATCATGCAAATTCATTGACATGAAGTTCCACATTTGTTTTGGGGACTGTTAATTCCGCCGAATCACAATTTTATTCACCCGCGGTATAAAACTAAGTGACTTAGAGGGGCTTTTGCCCATTTACGTTAACTAAAAAGGTTAAGAGGAAACACTTGTTTTTCCTAATAAAACTAAAGGAAAATATCCTCAATTTCAAATGTCAGAGACCCGCAGGCGATATATATATCCATTATAAAAACACTAATTTGTATAGTGAGCAATAATTTTTTACACGTGACAATGATAATGACATATTATTTAACTGAGATTATTTCATTCTTCTAACCGTTTTAATTGTTTCGGTCAAGATGACATCAAACGAAAGCAATGGATGACTGCTTTTACGAATGATTTAACTAATACTTTAAGTGGGAACAACGAAATGCGAGATAAATATGCATGGAACTGGTTAAGTGAAAAATATGGGGTGGGGGAACAATCTCGCGAAATTTCCTTTTATTTAAACGAAGCCCCCGATGAAGGAATTTAATTCCTCCTTATTTGATCTTATCTTTATGTAAGAATAAAAACAATGACACTTCCGGTAAGATTCATATCGAACAGGAAAACAATTAAACGTTGCCAACTTGAGCAACTTCTGAATACTTTTTGGACGTATAAGACACTACCTTCTTGAAAGATGGCCACGCAGAAAAGCGTTAAGTTTTATTCCGCGACACACTTACCGAATCGCTCTTCGGACTCTTTCTTTTTAGGATTTTGAAAATTTCAGTTTTTACCACCAAAAAGTTTCGGAAATTTTGTAAAGGATTTTAAGTAAAATAAAAGTTTATTCAATTTTTTTTTTAATTTTTTTTGTATTTTTTATCCCTTGGTAGAAAAAAGGAGAACTAATATATTAATTTACATAAAATAAAAAAAAAAAAAAAAATCTGAGAACGATGCACAATTTGGAGAAACCAAACCAGAACGGACTGAACTCTCAGATTTATGATATATTATCTAACTTATTTCAAATCTTAAAAATAGAAAAAAATTTTTTCGCCTTGTACCTTTTACCATTCAAGATTCCATACAATTAATTCAATCTTTTATTAAAAAAGGGTCCTCTTTAAAATAAAAAAAAAAAAAAACATTTTCACAATTTCTGTCAGTGTCACTTACAAATATACAAGGACCAATTAAATAAATTCTGTTTAAATTAACATTTTTAAAAAAAAATATTTCATTTTCTATTATTTAGACTCATTTCTTAAAAGAAAAAAAAAAAGTTCACTATTCACTATGGGGGGGAAGAGTCCGGGTTATTTTTAATTTATACATTAAAATATGCAACCAAAGCTGTTAATGCCCATTTTGTAATGTGACTCGTTCATAAGCGAAAGGGACGGGAGAAGAGAGAAGCTTGGTCGCATGACCATATGAATAATGAACCGCCATTAAATTTTGCCCGGGTCCAAAAAAAAAAAAAAAAAACAGAATGGTAAAAGATAGTTCAACCTCTTTTTCTAAAATTCGCTATTTAAGAACTAAATTACAGATTAATTTCTTTTTTAAAAATACATTGTGAAAAAAATAATAAAAAAGTTATTCATGTGGCAAATCTAAAATATTTTCATGGAAAAAAAAATTATTATTAAATTATAAACGACCGAATCTGATTCCATATTAACATTTAACAAGTTAAAATCTCATTAGTAAAGCACGTTCCCTGCAGTTTATAAAATATAAAATATAATCCTATTGATAATAACAAGTTCTTGTTAAAAATAAAAAAGGTTTATTTAAATAGTTTCAATATGAGCTTACGAGTTCTCTTAAGGCTTTGTACTTATTTATGCTGTTCGGGTGTGGGACCCGATGAAAAGTGGTGTTTAAGGCATTTAAAAAAAAAACCCACCCTTATCTATCACTACTACAACAATAAATGATAGCTAACAATAATAATATAAGGACGACATTCATTTAACAATTAATAAACTACGGAGAAATTATAAATTCGGCCTGAGTCATATTACATGTAATCCTTTATAAAATGGCATTTGAACTGCAAAGACATTCATCGCTTTGTCTATGTAATTAGCGATACATCTGTGAGGTGCAGCATTTAATGGCAAACAACATTCGGAATCAGAACGATCGTTTTTTTTTTATTCTATTAAAAATAGCATTGAAAATTAATTTAAAAAAAAAATGTTTATGCTCTTATTACAGCAATGAAACAACTATATCATAACGGGCAGAACTGATTACCACAGAACTATTGTTTCTTTTTATCGTGCTAACGGATTATCGACAAAATCTAATACTTTTCTGATCGACAAACTTTATCTTTGACAACTTAAATTTCAAATAATTTCGTGAAATGACTGTGCACATACATGTATAAACTGTATTTGTTTAAACATCCCAATCATCATGGCCCTGTTTCATAATTAAATCGGCCGGAAAAAAATCAAAAACCAAATGCATTTTTTTTTTTTTTTGTCTTCAGGAAAATGTGCCAATATCTCCAAAAAAACTTCGATAAAAAGAATACAGAAATACTAGTCCGACATTTTGCCAATATAGTGCAAATAAACATAGTCCTGTAGTAAAAACATGAAAAGGGAGAAATTATATTTATAAAAGCAACAAAAAAAATTGGAAAAAAAAGAAGAAAAAAAAGAAACTATTATCTACTGCTTATTTTTCTTTAAATAAATCTATTAATATTTTTTGTTAGCATACTTTTTTTTTTTTTTCTCCTGAATATGTATATTTCAATTGAACCAGTTAAGCAAATAACCTTTTCGATAAAAGAAAACGTAACATTCATTTGCAGTCTTATTTCTTTTTTTTCCTTATATCCCATTTAACAGAGGATCTTTTTCGTTTACTTTTTTCTTTTTTTTTTTTGCATTTTTATAATTTTTAAAATTAGGCCCTACATTTATTCATAAGACGAACAAGACCTCATAAATTCTTTGTCCTAAATTCCTTGTTATATTTCGAAAAGTTGATTACTCAAGAATATTTATATATATATATATATTTTTAAAAAAAGCAAATACTACAGCAATTATAGACCCACAATAAAAATGAATCATTTTTTGACTTTTAGTGTACGAATAAATTTAAAGAAAAATAAAATAAATAAACGCAGAGCCCTTTCTTTTATTATTCTTACAATGGCTGCATTTTATTTTCTTTTAATACAAACAATATTTCTGTAATTTTTGGACAAGATTCGCTTAGTAGCGAGATTTTTAATACCTTTTGTTCTGCTTCAACACTATTAAAATGAAAGTATGTTTATACATACATATGTATATCACATATACATAACATATGTATATATATATTATTACAACAACTTATAACATCCAGATTAAGATTTCTTTTAGGGACAACTAATTTCTTAAATACTGTCCTTTTATAATAGGTGATTAACATATAACCTATAATTTAGGCAATCTTAATATCAAACTATTAATATATATAGTTCGTTAACATTTTAAAAATTGAATTACCTTGAATTTCTTTTGTATTACCAGTTTAGGATATAAATCCAATAATGCGGCACTTCTTAGATTTTGGTTCTTTTTCGGATGGTATAAAACCGAAACAACTTGGATAAAAAAATTAGAAAAAGAACCCGGGCATTAATTTTAAGTAAAGTGCGCAAAGATAATTTGATACTTCCAGGATTGCAACTCTTATTGAAATTCGAGCTGATAAAAAGCATCACAAAATTATTGTTTAAAATTTTTTTATATATATCAATTAAAAAATTAGCGTATATATATAAAAAAATGCCTATACAATACATATCATAAGTCGGTTTTTTTTTTTTTTTTTAATAATTCCCCTATGGAAAAATGTTTCAGTTTTTCTTTCTGTTTGAATATTTTAGATGTCATTATTATCTACCTCTAAAACAGTCGGTTTGTATTTTCTTCTTCCTTTTGTAATATTAAAACTTAAAAATAAAAATTAATAAAATTTTTACTTTTAATTTTAATAGTACATTTAACATTAGTAATGAAAAGAATTTTTTTTTTAAGATGTTGATGAGATTTGATTTTTTTGAATTTAAAAATAAATTCTTATTTATGGAGGGATATTTTTTTCTCGTTTTACATATCAAGATTTTTATATTTAATTTTTTTTTCTGGATTATTGAGCGACCCACTCATGATATTTTAATTAAGAGGCATTTTTAACATTATTTCGCCTTTAATCGAATAAGCCATAAATTTATGCCTGCATGAAATGATATTGTGATAAAGTGAGATGCGCAAAAATCCACTTCTATAAGAAAAAAAAGGGTTGGTAGTTAAAATTTTTAATTTTTGTATGAGTCGAAATGGATTGTCTTATAATTTCTTATTTTTTTTCTTTTTTTTTCAATTTAATTTCAAAACCAAAATTTAGTTTTGACTTTGCGACAGAACATAAAAACAAAAAAAAAACTTTTTATAATTTTATAAGCGACCAAAAATTTAAATTGTGACAAACTGAATACAAACTAATACCGAGATAATAATTAGTAAAATTGATTAAAGGATAAAAATGCTGCGAAGAATGTCATATTTTTGTTTGATTTTTCTAAGGAGCCGAAGATATTAAAAAACGCAAAATGTACTGCAAAAGTGAAAATAGCAGCTGTTGGTTTCGTATTTTTTTCTGGCTGAAATTTAAAATCAAATCTTTCTTGATTATACGTTTTCCAAAGTCTCCTTTTTCCACCGTATGCGAAAATTTAAAAATAAAATTTTCACATACAATTTCATTAAATAATTTATTTTAAAAAAGTAACAAATTTATTTTATTAATTTTTTTTTACATTTTTTCGTTTTATCTAACAAGTATCAAAAATAAACTCCTTTTTTTAAAAAAATTTCTCTCGCATTAAACATTACTTTTAGTATATAAAAATTCATACAAAAATTGACTAACGATCATCGTTTTTTTCATTATCTCTCTCTTTTTTTAAAATATAAAAAAAAACTTTTGATCGCATTTTTTTTTAAAAATTTACTTATTTCTCAAAATTTTATAATATACCCTTAAATTTTTTTTATTTGTACTAAATTCTCAATATCTAAGGGACTAAAGTCCGGCAACACTTATCTCCTCCAAGTTTGTAAAGTATTTCAAATTCGAATATTCGAATAAAACATGCCGTACCCCTAATGAAAATTCTTCGTTCCATCTGAGTAAAAGACGTCAGCATCAAACGAGCGAAAGAAAAAACACCTATTTTAAAAATATCTGAAATAAAAATTTCACTCGTTCGAAGCTTTAAATCGAATATACGAATTCTCAAATAAAATTAAATTCACACAAGCCGTTACTCCTTTTTTTCATTTTTGTCTTTTTTTCATCTTCTTATAATTATTATTTTCACCGACTGAAATACATTTCCATTTTACTCTTTTACGAAAGACATAGGTTTGAAAAATTATTTTAATTTTAATAATAGTCACCATATTTCCTAGTCTGGATGTGATTAAAAAAATAATTTTTAACATTTAGGCATTACTCATAAAATGCCTAGTTTTATCATTTGAAAAATTAATAAAATGACAAATTTCCTGAAAAATTTAGTATTTAAAAACTGGAACATGAATCTTAAAAAACTAGGAATTTCGGTGAAATAAAACAATTTTCCAAACACCTTTTCACAAATATACAAAAATCAGCTTTTACTAATAGTCGTAAAAATAAATAAATTTAATATTTTTGACTGAAAAAAGGGACCTTTGTATGAAATGTGAAATTATCTAATATATATATATTTATATATATATATAGGGGAAAACTTCTAGCGCCTTTTTTTGATTATTGTCGAATGCTTGCCTCAAATGAATGTACATCCAAGCTAACAGTTTAAATAAGATTACAATTAAAATAATTCAAAATTCATAGTGAATACTGTGAATTACTAAATTCTTATCGTTTGATGGAAAACCAATTTTTTTTTCACTGATGACATTTCAAATTTTCAATGGTACTCTTCGTAAAGAACCAGTTATAATTCGAAATGATCAAAATATTGGCAAAGCAATTTGAAGTCAATTTCTAGTGCAAAATATATCATTTCTAACGTTCATACGAGAAAATTCCATTTCATATTTCGAGAAAAAGGAATTATAGCTTTCTCCGAAAATGTCTTACAATAGGGTCTAGTTTGATTCGTTATATTTAAAATTTCTTTTCCAGTAGCAATTCTTTTCGAATTGTTTTTCGCATTGCAATCAATAGCAAAATCGTTTTTTTTAATATTTATATCCTTCAAGTCATCGGAGCAAATGATTTTGATAATGATAATAAAAATAAATATTTAAAATATTTAACATAATTTTGGACTTTACAATTGTAATATCATAAATATATGAATAAATATAGGCGGAAGCACTATTTCGGAGATCTTCTTCAAAATCTCCAAACATAGAACAACCAGCGGAGAGAAGCTGAGAAACATTTATTATAACATTCCGGTGAGACCTAGCTAGCTAACATAAGTAAGGAAAAATCAGGGTTCAAAAGACGATACAGAAACGGTAAAATTGTCAACAGAAAGAGTTGACCGAAAATGAAAGTAGCTTCAAAATTTTAAAGAGAAAAAAATGCCGAATTTTATTCTTTTTAGATCGTAAATTTTCCCCTTTTTCTCTTCTCCGAAAAATTGCGAAAAGACATGATATTAATATTAATGTTTATTTATCGCTTCATAGTTTGCAGACTTACAAAGAAAACGTTTTTAAAAGACACGCCCCCTTCTTTGGTATATATTTTAAAATATAACATTTTTTCCCTAGAATTTCTTTCTCAAGAGTGAAGGTTATTCTGTGTTAAATTTTTAATAGATTGTTTAATATATAAATCTCTCGTAAAAAAAAGAACTCGAAGAAACTTTTTTTTTAATGTTCAGAAAGTACTAGCAATTACGAAAACCAGAAAAAAGACACAGAATACCTTAGGAACTTATTTAGTTATAAAAATAATAATTAAAAAAAACTGAAAAAATTATTTTCTTGAGGTATTGATGTTGTTAAGTTAAATGAAGACCAATCAATTTTTTCTATTATCATCATCATCATTATCATCATTATTGTTCTCTTTCTCTCCGAGACTGGCCGCCACGTGTCCCAACCCCTCCAGGCGCAGACTGTAAAACCATCGCTCGGATTCTTCGCTGAGCAGACTAAAAAAAAAAAATTACACGCCTATTCTAACAATTCAATCTTTTAATAAACTGAATTATTTGTGTTTTCCTTCGCAGGAACGGGTTTTTCCCAAATCGTACAAAATTCTTCACTTCCCAATTTTCTAGGAACAAACAGACCTGACCGAACATATTCAAATTTAAACAGTTGATATACCATTGATTAATGTTCAAAAATTTAAATTTTAAAACGGTAAGACTATTACGTGGAAGTACCAACTTTAAATAATCAAAGTGCTTTGATTTTCAGTCTTAATTTGAAAGAGAAAGACTAAACAGAACATTAAAATTAAATGCATTAACGTCATTCATTTCCTTTCTTACTAACCTGGACAGAGAAAAAGGGTCCAATAATGTGTACTGTAGTTTCCTCTTGTGTGGGGGGCGATGAACCTTGTTCAGGAAGCTTAATAACTGATCCCGTAACGCGCTGAAGTTCGCGTACATTTTGACCGCCTTTTCCAATTATGCGACCCACCTAAAGAAAAATATGCAGCAAAAAAATTAATTAAAAAACCCACATTCTATGTTGGAAACGAAATAATTTAAATTTTTCTATTGAGTTTTGATATCTTAGCATAATTGTTTTGCTTTATGTTTAATAAAAAAATGTTCCAACAAACCTGGGACGAAGGAACCATTATTTCAACGGTCAATCGAACATCTTCAGCGCCGCTACCTACAAACCCCTCCTCTCGCATTTTTTCGAAAATTAAACACTGGGCCTATAGAGAAAATTTTCATCCCATTATAATTAAACCAGAACTAATGACATTTTTAAGACGTTAATATTCTTTTTAAGTACCTTCCACTGTGATTCTGGTGTTCCTACAATAGTAACTTTCCTTTCGATCGGTTGCTCGGATCCTTTTTCCTGTTCAAGTGAGGCTATCTTTACACTAGCTCCTGAGAATCTGATTATGTTTCTAATATGAGTTCCTTTAGTGCCTATGATAGCACCGACGGCATTGTTGGGTATAAATAAATATGTAGTTTCCTAATAAAATAAATATAATTTCATGAATGAATAAACAAGTATGTAATTAAATAATTGTGAGAATTAACATGTTTATCTCTTTTTGATTTGGAGAAGAGCTTGATAAAATAAAATTATAACTCGATTCCTGGGAAATAATGAATCATGGCCCAATATTGCTTTATTTGATACTTACTTGCAAAATAATGAAATGTAGTTCACAGGGGCAAATATAATACGGGGAAATGCGAGTTTTAGTTCTGCGAATAAAAATCAAAGATAGATTATTGCATAGCTAATACTTATGCAAATACTTTTATGTATAGATTACTACCAATGCGTAAGGAAGGACTTGCGAAATCACAGAAGGCAAAAGACTATTCTTTTTGGAAAAATTTGTAAATTATAAAAAGCTAATATAACCTTAATTTACAATATTAGGCATCTTTAAATGATTTATTTCAAGAAGGAAATAAAAATATCAGAATGATAACCTAAACAAGACAGTAATTTCTTCTCCATTATACTTTTTTCAACTGAATATTTCAAAATTAAGAGCACACTTACAAAAATCATTATACATATATATATATTTTAATGCTGAAATATATATTTATGTGTACGGTTGTAATTTCATTGGGCAAAGTTGTAAGCAATGGTGTTTGATGAAATCTGAAAAGTGATAGTTTTCAAGAATCGAAATTTAACATGTTTATACATTTTAACATAATTACCTGATAGTCCCCTCCTTGCGAAGGGCCTTGCTGTGGGCCTGTAGGTGGGTACATGGCGTGATACGGCATAGGACCTCCTGAGCCATAGACGTTTCCAAAGGCACCTGGACCACGAGAAGTGTAGCCCATGTTATTAGTTGACATCATCGCTAGCGGATGTAGTCCCGGGAACATCATACTTTGAGGCTGAAATGAAATATACAAATTTTTTTGAAAATTAATATTGTCCTGCAAATTAAATACTGAAAATTTGTTTTGTGCACTCGTTCTATAATATTTTACATTGAGACACAGTTTTATTAAAAAAAACAGCTAAAATTAATTCATAAAAATTTTTTATGAAATAAAATAGCAATGATAAATAAGAGTAACATTATTACGTACTGCCATGGCTTGGAGGTCATTTTCATAGCTCTGTCTAAGTTTCGCACTGATCAATGATTCAGCTTTGCTCATATTATCAATTGTACCTTTCACTGTGATTATTCTTTCCAAATTGAAGCTGTTTATGTCATTTATACTGAAAATAAATAACATGAACATATAAATAATCATTATAACCAGTCATAGATATATATTTTTGTTCTTAAATATATTGAAGTTTTAGATTCAAATTTATCGCTAACTATATCAACACAAAATTGTTTATATTAATTACAATACTCGAATTCATTACCTGGATACCGTAATTTTCGAATCAGTGTCTTGCATAATCCGTTTTATTGTAGTTCCTCCTTTGCCTATGATTCTTCCAATTAAATTGTTGTGGGCCAAAATTTTTAAAGAGATTTCACTGCAAAAAAATTATTTTTTTTAGGAATTATATTATTTTAGTAAATCATAATATATATCATATCATAATGTATAATTAGAAAATATAGTATTTTTAGCATCAATTAATATATATATATAACAAAAAATAAAAAGTTTTGTCACCCTTTTATGGATAACAAAATTTACATGAAAATACTGCTCACCCTTTATTTGTGTTATTTGCTTCAGCCTGCATTACTTCTAAAATTTTTTTGCATGCATTCGTACAATTGTCTGGATTTCCGTATATGGTTATAGCTTTTTCTAATGAGCCTATATTATCTTTACGATGAACATCAACTCTGTAATTTATATTGGAAAAATATTACAATCTAGTTTTAAATTTTTTTTCTTTTTGGTAAGACAAATTGGTATTCGATGTGTATTACCTGGCTCTTGTTTGCTGCGTGATTTGTCTGATTGTAGATCCTTGACGGCCAATGATAGCACCAACCATGTCACTTTGTACCAAGATTCTTAAAGGGAAATCCGTCTGTCTGGCCGATAAAACTTGGCCAACATACACCCCTCCACCACCTCTTGACCCACCTCTCCCTCCTCCTCTTCGTTTTTCCATAGTGAATTCAGCCTTTAGGGTTGAGCCTTCATATTGATGCCCATTCAACTGATTTACAGCCCTGAAATCATAAAAATAATTATTTTCGATGTTTACGAGAATGATAGGCTTCAGTGCTGCTTCCTTGGGGGAAAATAAAACTCACTGTTGAGCCTGGTCTTGAGTTTCAAAAACAACTTGGTAAGTTTGGGAATTGCCATCTCTAGAGTTGATTTTTTCGCAGTTCTGCACGGTTCCGAATTGAGAGACGACTTGCTCGAAGTCTTCGTAACGAACTTGAGAAGGAATATTGCTCACTATAATTTTGCAATTTGCGCTGTAAAAAGAAATTGCTGTTATTCAATAATTCTGTTAATAATTTTAACATAAAAATGTGTAATATGAAAGTTTTTTCAAAGCTATTAAAAAGTTAGTTTACTGGACTGCCAATGGTTCAAAATGATTTAAAATAATATTAAGGTAAACATTTTTAATGGTATTCAATAAAAAAATTAAAAGATCTTTTATGAAAACAAATGTCATCGTATTAACTTAAGCTCAAATATTAAAAGCACCCTGAAATCTAATTTATTGCATTCTACAGACCAATGACGGGATTAATTAATTAATCACAATTTAAACGGAGTTGCATCGATGATGATAATTCAAGTTTCATTATAGAATTACAGAAACGTTTCAACGCTCAACAATGGAATATTCGTTTTAATGATAAATATTAAAATGAACTCGTTTTAGTGCATGAACAATGTCTAAAAAAATTGTTATTTATTGTAAAAATATCTCTTAAAACAAGGAAAAATGTGCATACAAACGGATTAAGCTTTATATATATTAGCAAAAGGAACCCATATTTGAATGTTTTTGTACAATCTCATTCCGCTCATTTGCAAAACCTCTCCCATTCTGTTAGGGGCGATTACAAATGCGTGCAGAAGGGCTGAAAGATAATCGCATGGAATTTTGCATAACAATGGGGTTACTCGGACCACGAGGTGACTCTCTCGAGCTCGTGCGAATTACAAATTGGCACGAGGGAGAAAAAAGGGTGGACGGAGGCGGGCCTTCAAGTGGATACGCACACGCGGGAAACTGGAGGACGGCATTCGCCATGGTTAATGCGAAAAACGCTTTCTACCGCACTGGCTGCTAACGCGAGTGTGCAACATAACGCGCTCCGTTTTGGCACCAAACAAATCAGGGATTGGAACCGTGTGGCGGGTGCGTAACTTCAAAAGGGAATGAAATGCAAACTCAAGTCTCACCTTAATAATTAAGTTCCCATTAAATGTCGTACAATTTGTGTTATTCGGGTGCGAAATTGCAATTATTAATATAAAAATCAAAATTAACAAGTAAAATGACACAAAAAGCCGGCCGAAACAAGAGCGGAGATGGGCTAACAAAGCAGTAAACGAGTTAGTCAACCTCTCTAAATGTTTTCCCCCACCTTTTTCGCCGTTCTCGCTCGGGCTAAGTTAAGCATCTACCGACTTGGATTTTTCACATTCACAGGGGAGATGTCCCTCGTCTCGGTTTTTCATTATTGTTCAGAATCGGAAACACCTTTTTGAAAACAAAAATTTATGCCTGTTGAACGGCATTTGAATAAAAAAAAAAAAATATTAATTTTCCTTATAAGTGCATGAATGAGAAGTTTTTTTAATGAGGAAGATGCGAAGAGCGCATTCGAATGGCTCATGTTTAAAAAGACGAGACCGGCAGCAAAAAGAATATACTGCAGTGGGGTGGGGGTGGGGGGAGAAAGGACGAAAAACGACTGAAAATTTCAAAAAGCTGAACTTGTTATAAAACAAGAGTTTCCAACGAGCGTACACGCACACGCAAGAGTTCGTTGCCCAAGTTTTAATAAAACTTGTGTGAATTTTTACAAGATTTTTATGACACCTTCAATAACATCAATTAAGAAAGAAGCTGAATTTGGATTATTGAGTCAAATATTATTGTTAATTTTTACTTACTTCTTCCTCAGAGTTCACAAAAAAAATATGAAAAATGAGGTTGACCAAACGTTATTAAAGACAATTAAAGATCGATTCAAATAATCGTTGATGTAATTTTTTTTCTACTAACAGCAACGACAACATACAAAAGTAAAACAACGGAAATATAGTAATAAAAATAGGAAGAGCACGAATAAGCGAGCTTGCAGTGAACTGTAGCAAAATGGCGCGATGTTAGCGCATCCAAATGATGAATTATGCGAACTAAATCCATATATATTACTCTGAACGCTTCAATTAGCTCTCATGTTGCCAGAGGGAGCTGCAATCAATATAAAAAAGCACTGAAACATTTTTATAACGGTTTCCAATTGTTAGAATGGCGGTAAATTATAAGATTTTGAATCATGAAACTATGGTACATACTCAATCAGTATAATGCAAAACGCTAACATGGGTTTTCTTCAATTGCTGTCGGCTTTGATTATCGACAGCTTTCAATCTTCTGCAAGTCATAAGGAACTAGATATCGTAACGCTAATCACAGGCCTCGAAAGCGGAGACAAAGCTCCTCCGGTTAATGTTATAATTCCAGTTATTTAAGATTTCTTCCAGCAGTGAATACAACATTGATTCCAGAATATCATTGGCTGCAGGGGTTTTCTTGTCTACTTTATGCCGGCAACAAAGGTATAGCCTTTGATAAGTTAAACTCTAAGAAAATCTTTATTTACTTATAATGTATCCCAAAAAGTGTAAATTATTTACTTTAATTTCTCTCTCATTAACTGTGTTGGTATCAACATACAACTTAGAATAAAGCAAGGCGGAAATTTCCAAAGCAAATTTTTGTGAAAATAAACTTCTTCGGAAAGAAAAAGAAAAAATGAAATTATAATAATATGTTTAGTACTTAATCTTTTATTCTATTTGGTGAAGATAAAGGGACGCGTCTAAGGCAAATATAATTCAGTTTGTGTGGAGAAAAATTTCCTTCAGTCAAGAAAAAAAGTTTGCTTTTTAACTAAATACAATAAAACTTTTACCAAAACGCATTTATTAATGAATCGAGATCATTTCATTTATAGTATGAAACATACGGGAAGAGAAGAAATGTTGGAAAATAAAATCAACGATTTCAAATAAATTCAAAGGCTCGCAATCATTTCACCCATATAGACCCGCCATTTTCCATGGCAACCATAAAACCAACGCCTGACTTTTTCAAAATCACAACAAATAAGCTAATTCTTTCTGGATCAACTAAGAAGCGGTAAAAAAAAATTTTTGGTTGTTGAATGTCCACATAAAAATCCTCTTTATTCAATGTGATATTAAAATGCAAAATATATTGTAAAAGAAGAGACCTTCATCCCTATTTTTAAGCGAAAGAACTTACTAAAGTAATTTATTCAGAATAAAAATGAAAATTACAATATACGAAGTTTTGTGCGAAAGAGAACATTTGGACGCTGAGAAATTGACCCAATCGAAAACTCGTCTTCTATAAACAAAGAGAAGAAACACGACAGGAATTGCTCGCGGCCGTTACACGTTTTTGGAACCACAACTGGCCGCTCTGACAGGTGAGGACTTGCGCAGCTCCGCCTCATGGGCACATCATTAAATATTCACCCTCGTCCACACAACAGTATTTACCAGCATTAGGGGATGAAAGAATGAAGAGGAAATTGAATAAGGGTGGAGCACGAAATTGTGCCGCGAAAGCTACACATAACCAATATGTGGCTCCCGGTATATTTTACACCCAATTCCTAAACTCGAGCAAGTCTGCAAGCTTGGAGTCGTTAAAGGGAGTATGGGTTGCTATGCTGCTTTCCAAGCCGCAGCCCCCTTGGATTATTCACATCGACTATGCCATAAAATTTATAAAACTCTAAATTGTATATTAACCTAATATCCTCAGAAAGACTTCGTATTTCTCTCTTTCTCTCTCTCTCTCTCTTTTTAAATGAAAACGAATGTTATATATTTCACTTTTATATATAGAATAATGAAATTTCAAATTCCTTCAACTTTAAAATACTCTTATACTATTTATCAAAATTAATAATTCAAACTGTTATGATATATTTCTTTTCTGCAATATATTTAAGTGTTACCTTTTCATAAATTCCAGTTAACCGCATTTGTGAGCATTCTTTAAAAAAGTTATATTTTAAATTACTTTTTTAAACTCAAATTTATTGAAATATTACCTAATAATTAATACTTCTTGTACAACAGTCTTTATGATTTTTTATAAAAGGCAATTTAACATTTACAATGAATTTTTATAAAAGGCAAATGCATATTATAAGAAGCAATAAGTTGTTATGGCTGCAAATAAATTTAATTATTTTTTAATTATTTTTTTTAAGATTTTAGTTTTGAATAACATAATTTATGATAGTAGAATATCAGGCAGACATTTAAAGCTTTCATGAAACATGAAATATTTACCAAACCCAAAAAGTTTCGATGGCATTGAATTAGACGTTCGATTCTGAAACTGCCCCGCACTTAACAAAAAATATTATGCAGGCGTTCTAATCCTTTGATAAACCTCACTGAAACTTGATCATCTCTCCCAAAATAACAGCTATTATCTAACAAAAGTCGTTTTTTCACATGAACGAAACAATTGCAAATAAATTTCTGAAGTTCATAAAAAGACAACAATTTGATTTTTTTCCCTCACATTAAAATTAAAAAAATTTAGAAGGAATTGGATACAAGTGAAGAATAAGATGTGAAGTAGTGCAAAAATGAAGCAAAGCATTAGTAAATGATATTAAGAAAATGGAAATAATTTTCAAAGGTGAAAATTTATTTGTTTTATTTTGACACGATGAGTAACAGCTTAAGAATTATTCAATTTCAATGGACTCAATACAATTAGCAAAATATTTGAATTTCTCTTAAAATAGATGCACAACCATCTGGCGCTTTCAATCCTACCCCAGATTCTGAAACAAAGTGTAGCGCAAATAAAAGTACGAATTTGATGTATAAAAGTATTACAGAAAGAAATAAACGTTGAAACATGGAAAATCAATATATATACATATATACACACACACACACACACACACACACACACACACACACACACACACACACATATAAAAACAAATGCGTGTATATTGCATATCGAATATACACGCACAGGGGGTCATTTTAGGTTAAAAAAAAATATTTGAACGACATGCAACATTTTTCATCCAAATAAAACAATACCCAAGTAAAAATAGCGGAAAAATATAACAATAATAACAACAACTATCTCAGGATGCTTCGAAATCATGCAATAAGCCCCAACTTACCTCCAGCCATTGCCAAGTTGCTCGGTCGGCGAGTCGGAATCCCCACCACCAGAACCCCTGAAACACATACAGGAACACGTACAGGATTGTTAGTTAAGGGGAAAGTAAACTAAAAAAAAAGGTTAAAATCACAAAAAGCAAATAATTAATATATGACATTCGGAGAAAAGTGCTGCTAATTTTTTTTAAGATATCATATATCTTAAATTATAAGAAGATTTTCATTTTAATTTAGATACCAATAATTTTTAGTCTTTAATATTGTCTAAAGAATTATACTTGTTATTTAACAATATCTCAATATTAATGGTCGATAGCGGAATATGGGCAACATTTTTTTTGTAGTTAATGAGTATTGAAAAAGCCAAGCATTTCAGTAGTAAGTCATTTCAGTGAATATTTTATTTACTAACTACTAAATCGCCAAGAGTAATATATTTTCAGTCCATTATATTTTATATATTCACATTAATGTCAGTGTAATTTATTAGGGAAAAATATTTATTGACATTATTTTCATATAATCAAGTACCGAAATAATTAATAACTAATTAAAAGAAAAAATTATTATTAAGATCAAATACTTTAAGAAATTGTTTTTGTTTTCTAGTAGTAAAAAATCTTAAATATGCAAAATCAAGCATTAAATTGTCTTATTTAAATTGTATTTTTTTAAAATTGTTGAAATCTGTTGCTCCCATCGTAAGTTTGTTTACTTAATAACTTGAAGTTAAAGAAAATGATGATTTAAAGTTTTATGTTTCCCTTAAGTAACTAGCAAAAAATACTTGGGCCAATAAGATTACGAAGCACAATTAAAGAAGTTCCTAATGCAGATACAAATTTTTAAGGAAATTTTAGTATGATTAATAAGATAAAAATCAACCATATACTAAGAATTTCAAAAACTGGCAATTCTATGTCATTATATAAAAACTGAATAAGCAATCTCTAACAAGATCTCTATAATCAGTTTATTATTTTATTTGTCAATATGATATACACTTTATTTTCTTACATTAATTTGCTTACTTAGCAAAATTACTTCAGCAATGCATATTATTTTCGCCAGAAGCAAAATATGCTCATTGTTAGATTGTGAAAATCTGCAATTTTTCTTTAGCATAACTAAATTACAGCTTTTTGCGAAACCAATTAAAATTGGCTTTCATTCTTCTACATATTCTTTTTAATTTTCTTCATAAAAAGATGTCTTCGTTTTATAGAAATCTTACGACACTAATGCTTTTATCAAGATAACGTAAGACTAAAGATATTTTATCAAACATGAAAATATTGAATATCAAATAACTGTAGTTAAATCTTAAACATAAATATAAAAACGTCTATTTTAACGGTTAATTAAATCAAACGTAAAACGGTATTTCCGAACCTAAATATAAATATTTCTGTATTTTTATTTCACATATATTTTTTCTCAAGTGGTTGCTAATGTCAAAGTTTTTTAAAATTTACACTTCCTTGAAGAATAAGAAACATAAAAAATATTGTTTTCAATTTGTTTTCGTCTTTTTATATAACTGAATTTTCCAAAAATTTTCACGAGCAAGCAATGTTAGTTTGATTCAATCCTTTATAAATTATGCAGCGAAAATTATTTAAATATAAGGTAGCAAAACTGAATTGCTTAATTTTTATTTTTTTTCTTTTCAACTTCTCCAAATGATTGAAAGAGTACTAGAAAGGTGGCAAAAAAAAGGTTGGAAATAAGTTTACAGCAAAATGAGCGTATATTTTATACAACTACAAACTGCTGAAAAGCCATGCAAACAGACACAAACACAAACTCTAGGCGTTTCTCAATCACAAATGTGGGATACTCATAAAATTTTCAAAACTAATCCTAAAGCATTGGTATGAACATAAATTATTATACGGGCATCTGTTTATTTTATTATATACTTAATTTACAGAAAATGTAATGCAATTACATAATAAGAGGTTACATTTAAGATCACTAAATATTGAGAAACGTCTATTTGTTTTTCGTTCATACAAATAAAAATAGACATAAGTATTTACCGCTTCTTCGAGCCTCCTGCTACAGACGGCTCAACAACGATAGACGATCCTTGAAAACTATAACCTGTGAATATAAAGTGAAAAACAAATTATTTACGTTAATTGAAAAAATAAGGTGAGCAGATTCCGCTGCAATAACGCAAAAAGTTAATCCAAGCATTTAACATTAATAAAAAAAATGCAATGACGTTCTGGCAATTTCCGTTCATTGACAAATTCCTTTAACTCTCCCTTTCTGCATGTGCATATTTCATTTGGCACATGCCGTCCACGCAACGTCCACCCTTTGCGGGATCATCTTATCATTGGCTACATAAACATATTTAAAGATGCAAATTCAACTCCCCTTTAACATATAACTAGTTTACATGGCACGCGAATTTAAAGTCAGCCATTGCAAAAACACCTCAATCTGCATATCAAGAAATATTTGCATTCTCATCATTCATAAGTTTCCTGCCACCCCATGTGCATATCCGATTTCAATTTAAACACTTTATTTTGACTGACCCCCCCCTTCATGCTTGGCTGCAGTCAAATTGCATTTTAACTATTATGGCCAGCTAAAAAAGTTTTGATTCTAAATAGATATTTCGTATACATTAAAATATTAAATTCGAATGTTTCATAATTTTCGATGATTTTTCAATGCGTTATATATTGCAATAAAAATTCTGTTAAACTCAATAGATATTTCACATTCAATTAAAAAATAAAATTATTTTTAAAATTTAGAACGGTTTTAATAATATAAATAAGATGCGAATTTGATTCTAAGTAATTTAAAAATTTTAATCATTGTTTTATAATTTTCCACACCTAAAACGTTAATTCTATTGTAGGTTTAACAAAAAAAAAGAATAATATAAAATTATGAGAGCGGATAAAGCGCCAAACTAGTAGCAAAAATATTAAAGACGAGAATCCGCTTTTTTTCTCAAGTCAATATATGAATAATGAATATCAAAGGGCTAAACTGAATTATGACACCAACTCATACAGGATCTTCAATCTTTCCTTCAGAAAAAGCACGCGCGAAATCTCAATGAGTATGGTAACTCTGAGACACACGAATAAAATCCAGTTCTTAATAATATGGGAACTAGAAAAAAATTACAACCGATGAGATAGACCATTGAGGAACTTTAAGAAAGAGCAGGTCTACAGGCATCAGTGACAATAAAGGAAAAAAAAATGTCACCAAATCGAGAAGGGACATTATGAATGCAAAATATGAATTTATAATGTCATATTCGAATAGGGTCATCATTTCTTTTCATAACTATCATATACGGCAAATTCGTACGAGGGTCGTGCAGTTCGGCACACTTCTAATGCAAATGTTGAAATATATTCTCAAAAGTATCTTTTCCTTATTTGTTTAAAAAACTATTTCAATGTGATAAAACAAACTTTATTTTCAAATTTAGTTTTTTAGCTCTAATGCATTACTAATTCACCAATTAAATCTTAATAAAAATATCAATACTTCCTACAAAAATCTAAATTGAAATTAATTTAAGACTATTAATTACAAAATATCACGCAATTATTGATAGAAGGTTATTATTAAGATTTGATGATGAAAATTTTCTATTGAAAGAAAGGATTGTAACTTGAATGCAAAGTAAATATGAATATAAGTGAATAATATTAAAAAATTTATACACTTATATTTATCAAAAAATTAAATAAATTATATAAAAAAATATCGCAAAAGATTGGGCAAATTATTAACAATTAATCCCCTTGCAATTTTATTTCGATTTTCGAAATCAAACAAACTTGTTGAATTCATTAGAAAAGGATAATTTCTTCGGATGGAATATAAACGTTGAAGCTCAAGATTAAAAATAGTAACATCAAAAAATTCAATTGGTTCGATGCCTCGAGGTTTCCTTTATTCAAGTATACAACACGATTTTAAAGAGCTATACAAGCATAATTTGAAAAAATTCGACAGACTTGCACATATATCAGTATCATTTAGTATAAATACTCAAAAATTCCTTGTCATATTAACTTTCGTAAATAAGGATCAGAAACTTTTAACGCTTCTAAAGTAAATTAAAAAAATTGAAACTGTAGAGCGATTTTTACTATTATTATTATTATTATTATTATTATTATTATTTCTTTAAAGGTGATTGACTCTAGAAAAAAGAAAAAGACGTTGAAATGCAGAAACACGAAATCTGCAGCGAGGAAAGAAAACCTCCCTCTTCCTAATGCAGGGTGTTGACTAAGCAAAAAGCCCTGCAAAAGACCCCGAAGAAGTGCATTAACAATCTCCTTCCCTTCGACAATCAATAATATAAAAAAAGGGGTCTTACAAATATAAATAGGAAGGGTCGTTAGAAAAAGCAGGCCAAAATATACCGAACAAATTCGAACAAAAATTTTTAACAGTTTCAGATATCCGTCGCAGAAAAAGAAATTATTAATCCCGTTTTTAACTTATGAAAGTTAGAATCCTGATGTTGAACTACTCTCCTTCTCTAACATCCGTTTAAAATCGTGGAATAAATTACCCCAAAGGACTTGAAATGGGAAAATAAAGAGCGCAAAATTCCGTTGAAATCAGAGACCTGTTTTACGTGAATATATATATATATATATACATACATACACACACACGTTTATAATGAAAAAAAAAAAGAAGGCGAAAAACTAACACTTATATCTGAGTGCAACAACGAGACCCTGGAATAACGTGAAATGTAATTTAACGAATTTGCTTAACTTGCTCAAATGAAATAAAATCTTGCATAATAAACAGCAATTGTACAATATAGTAAAAATAATAATTTTGCATATTTTATTATCCATTTTTAATACTGCGGATACCGAATATTTCCTTAAATGTTGGTGCAAACTACAAATTAACTCTCAGATCAAACAAAATATCTCTAACTTCAAGATCACTAAATATACAAATTTAATGTATCTTTTCCTTAACAATTAGTCATAAAAAATATAAAACAAGAGAGCTATGAATCATACTATAAGAGAGAGTAAACACTGTTAATCGCCATATTATCAACTAAATATATATTTTTAAGATTTATTCATATTAAAGAGAAAAATAAATTTACACTATGGGGAATGGTAGTAACAAAATTTGAGTAACTGATTTAAGGATAGAAGTGCCTTAAAAAAAATAGGATAAAAATCAGCGAAATACTGTATTCAACTAAAAACAGTGCAGTACAGTATTTTTTAAGCAGGACGGTTACTTTTGTAAAAAGAAAGTGAATCAATCTGATTTTTGTTTAGCTTAATATTTAATCTTTCTAAAACATTAAATATAAAAAATTAAAGTTATCAAAAAAATGTGACGCATTTATTTAAAATTATAATTTACCACCGAAAATTTGACATTCTATTTAATATTTGATGAAATGTAATTTAATAATTAAATTACTTATATTTAATATATAAGTATTTATACAATAACTTAAAATAAGTGAATTTTTTATTTTCGCGCCATTTTTAACTTCATAAGTTTAGTTACTTAAACGGTATGTTGCCAATGTCTGCTTCCAAATTTTTAACGCATTATTAAAATTCCATCTAAAATCCTTCACATTTGCTTCAATTGAGCAAAGTTTTGAATGTCAAATCATTCAGAAATTCTTACAAGATTTTATGTTTATCATGAATAGCTACTAATCTTAGTTTCGTGAACAAAACTAAATTAATTTTTAAGGTAAAGACTTACACTTAAATAAATTGTGAATATCCATAGTATAGATCCAAGAACATACAATTACAAAATATCAATACGAAAAAATAAATAGTGTATTAAAAATCCTGTTCATTATTATCAACTCAAGTTCAGTGAAACAATATCCACTGAATACTTATGCTCGAATTAATTTACAGCAATAATCATCTAATTTTTGAAAAAGTTATTCTCCACTTCAATAAACGTTGAAATTAAAGATTTATCAATAATAAAAGCAACTAATGTAATGTTTTTTAATATATTTACGATATGAACATGTAAATAATGAGCAGAAGTGTCGTCTTATTTATTATTGCTCTAATTGCAGGTAAAAGAAAATATAAATTCTCTAATATTATCAGGATTTATAGAAATCAATGTACTTTTATTGAGTTTTGAAGAGCCGAATTTGCAATAATATATAAGATGCTGTGCATTAAATAAATAAACAATTATGTGATCCAAAATTATTCATTTACTTATCAATCATTTATAAGATTCCGTGACAGGCCTAGATTTATCCATCACTGAATTATAATTTTCAGTTATGGTTTTTTTGACAATAATTTTTAGAGAACTTTTAACTTCATTTTTTTTTCCAAAATTTTAATCTTTATATTTACATGTAAAACAAATGAATCTAAGTTAATCAGGCAAAATCCTTTATATTGGTGGCTCATTAAACAATTAATAAAAGTAATTTATTATTTTTATTTTTATTATTAGATACAGCTAACAACTGCTAACTGTTTATTTTAATATTCAGTGATATTTTAAACAGTGATAATCAATAATAAGCAAATTTTTTAAATATAATCACGATTCTCATTATCGCTATTTCATGACTTTCCTTAAGCATATAAAGAAATTTATAAATATAAATATTTATAAATTTTATTCGAAAAAAAGTTTCTCCGAGATGTAATTTCATATACAGGTAAATTATCAAAGTCGATCTGAGGAAATTCGAAACTGAGAAAATCTAAGAATTTTATTCAGCATATACATGTTTTAACAGGCGGAAAAAACTTTTTTTCTTTTCTATTCCTCAGACTAATACTCTACCTTTTGTGAATGAAGTACCATAATGAAGAATTACCGATTTTGGAAAGCGACCGTTATTTCACAACTAAAAGTTTCATCACAAAAAATAAAAATTTACTGAAATTAATTGATGAGAAGTTTGAATATATGATTAAAATAAATAATTGTAACATTTATTTTATAGTTATCGCTTTAAATCCATAAAAGGCAAAAAATTAAACTCATCTAAATGATATTTCTAAATGATTAATTGAACAAATTTGAAAAATTAAACCAAAGTTATAAAGTTGTATTTGATAAAGTTAGTTTGATTTTCTCAAGAAATTTGGTAAAATTTTTACCACAATAGTTTATATTTGCATGAATTTGGTGAATGGCTTTGTTTTTGTAAAAAACAAATAATTCTGATAACAATAATCAGTGGAATTAGAGAAAAACTGATTTAATAAATTATAATTAATTAAATTTTAAATGTTTAACAATCAAAGTCAATCTCATAAAAAATAATTTGGGTGATAGTTTTATTTCATTCAAAGATTAAATGCAATCAAATTTGAAAGGATAGTTTACATCATTTGAATGAAAACATTGTCTTATAAATCAAATCAGAATTAGAATTTCAAAATATCTGTATTGTAAAACCCTCTTGAGGCATCCCCTATAATAAGAACTAGTTCTGTGGCACACACCCTAACAAATTGAACATTAAATAAATTTAACACTTGCCTAACTTCCCTGCTTTCTTTGTATTTATTACTTATAATTTTGGAAAATTTCCAAAGAAAAAATAAAATATTTTTAACATCAATGTACAATTATAATTTTCACAGGAGAACAAATTAAATAAGAAACAATTGAATAAGTATCATCAAAGAACTGATTATTTATAAATTAATATATTCAGTAACTGATGGCTTTAAGAGCTTTTGAATTTTATTAAAATAATTTTTCAACAAAATCTTAAAAACACTTAATTTGATTATACCTGAATTAAAATTTGAACTTAAAAGAAACATCATTCAAGGATAGAAATCAAACGCTCAATCCTAATACTAATCACACGATTATCTCAACATGCAATTCAATTTTCAAAATGATTCATTCTTAAAAATTTCAATTCTTTGCCAGATAAGCCTGTCCCTCCCTAATTTCCAAAATTCTAATTTTATGATAAACATTCAAAGGTAAAAACGCAACTTTATAAACTTAATTTTAGCATCAATGAAAAGGATAAATAAGTATAAAAATCAGTGAAATTACTATAAATTATGGATAATATGATATTCATGTAATATTAATGTCCTTGAACGGAATGGCGGCCATTTTGTTATGCGTAGAACATTGATGGCATGCTTGAGCCCCTCAAAGCTTTAGGTTATCAGCTTAAATTGACGACAGTTCAACAACATTAATTAAAACATACGAACGATTTTTTATGAAGAAGGAAGTATTTTTAAGTAAAATACCAAGCTTACCGTTCAATTTATCAATAGCGCGATCGGCTGAAGATTGATCTGGGCAATCAACGAAAGCATAACCACCACGTTTAACGAGAATAGCGCCACACGATATGTTGTTGTCCAAAAAAAGTTGTCGAAGGCTGGATTCAGACACATCCGCTGACAAATTCCCAACATATAGTTTGCTCATTGTCAAATCCGTAGTCTCTACCGATTTCATGTAAGATAATTATTTAAAAACAAAAAATATTCACAAAATAACAGAGATACGACAACGCTAAACTTCCGCTACCATCAACCGTGTCACTTGCCGGTCCCAACAATGCGCAAGCGCTAGTATTCGACGGTCATTCTCCGAACTTGAAGTTAAAAGGGATTGGCTGTTTATGGTTCCCTCATTTTTCTTATTGGGTACTTTTTTTAACTCTCCACATTTTTATAATATTATAAAAAAAGAAGAAAAAAAATCATTGTTCATTATTTGATTATAACCCCCATTTAACCTCACCGTATTTCTTTATTTAAAAAAAATGCATTTTCTTGCAAATTATATCGAAAAAAGTGTTCGCCGGTAATGTTTAACAATTTAACTTAGTTAGGAATAACTAGTTAAAAATGGAAATATATTGTTTAGCGAAGTCTTCTTATATTTTGTAAATATTACTGTCTGTCGTTCTGTGCCTCTCACTCTTTCTCTCTCTCTCTCTCTCTTTCTCTGCCTCTCTTTTTTTCTCTTTCGCTCACTTTATCTCTCTCTCACTCATTCTTTCTTCCCCTTAATTCTCACTCCCTCTCTCCTTTCTCTCTCTTTCTTTTTCTCCGTCTCCATCACCTTTTGTCTATCTCTTTTTAATTTGAATGTGAAAGAAATTAGAAAAAAACCTTGATGAACAACAACATGGTAATAAGCCATCATAGTTTTTTATTCTTTTTTTTTAAAAATTCACTAAACAATCAAAAAAAATTATTAACTGTCTTATAACATTTAACTTTCATTTTGAATCTTGATTTTACACCTTAAAGTTAAAATTTACATTCAACAATCTCCTTTTGTTTATTGCTCACTTGTTTTTTTTTCTCTTTTATTTTTCAAAATAGGAATAATTTTTAAAAAGGCCCTTTGAAGCGCGGCAAAACGGAAAAATACATAAGTTTCTGCCTTTGCCGTTTTTTTTATATCGTCTGCCTCGTTTTGTCGGTTAGTAGAAACAATAATTTTTTTTAGCAGTCGCCATATGTAAACAAACATGAAGAAGACTAACGGTGTCTGCCAATTCAGAAACCGGAAACAGCTTTAAACGGTAGAACTGATCACGTCTGTGTAACGGAACAAAATGATCTTTTCCTTCTTTGTAAAATTCTGCCCGAACGATGATGTAACGGTCTCTAATGCAGAAGCAGAAAAAGTGTAATAAATGACTTGCGGGAAGAAAAAATTCGAGATAGAACAAAGTAAATAAAGAAGATAAATCATAATGTATTTGATAAATATAAATAAAAAAATTTATGAAACTGGTAGGTTTTGGAATTCAAAATTGGTAAATTATAGAGGAAGATGATGATGCGGAAAGATTCTCAATGTTTCCTAGTAACCATTAAGGAAGAATTATCGGAAACGACCGAATGACCGTTTAGAACGAAGCAAAAACCCGTGAAATTTCAACGAGACGTATTCCATTTCCTCCAAACGGAATCGCGGCAAAAATTTTGGGTGAACCAAACCACCCTTTTTTCTTACATCCCTCCCAAAATAATCCCCTTAGCTGTTTTTCTTTAAAAAAAAAATAAATAAGTGACATTTACTGCTGTAATTTGATAAAATTATGCCTCACCCCAACGACGGGGTCGACTAAAACCGTGAGATTTTTTGAACGGTTTCAACAAACTTGATTAATTTAATGGCCATTGCGGAATGGGAGAAAAAAAATGGCGGCGAAAGTTGTACAGACACGGCAATTATTTTTTCGCTGCGAATTATTTTTCTAATTCTCTCTGTCTGTACCCTTGCATCATAAAAGTTTTCATTACTTGTTTTTACGTTTTCGTCTAGCGGAGAAGGATCGCAGCAAACTGTTTTTTATTATTTGCTCGTATCAAATATCATTTCTTAAATGTATTAAAACGATGCAAAGAGAAATTAAAAATCGATTCGTTGAAGGCAATTTACGGAGCTAAAAAAAAAAAAAATCATGAATCGTAAAGAATATTGTCTGATATATTACATTGTTTTTTTGGTATAGAAAGCTTGTTTGTTTCATTTTTTGTAATGAATCATAGATCGGAGATTAATATATGTCTAAAAATAAGGAAAAATTATATTGGACTATTTCGTTCATTCCTAGTGAACAATCATCAAAATGATAATGAAATTTTTACTGTATGAATCATGCTGTCGTCAGAACTGTCAGTGTTACTTTTGAAAAGATCCAAGAATAGTAATTCATGTAATCCAAATCGAACAATTCTGTACTGTAATTCAATCATTAAGCTCTGAATCATGTCCTATTTCTTACAAAAATCATCTAACTGCTTGTTGGCATTTTTACTCTTAAGATAAACTTTGTTTCTAATCATTATATTTTTTCCTTTAATTCTTATTACTTTTAATTATATTTTAAAATATAAAATCTATTTTATATAATTTGAATTATAATTATACAATCTATATAATATAAATAAAATATAATTATCAGTTTTATTTTAATATAGTTTTAATTCATTCGGACATTAAAGTATCCATTACTTCGTTAATTGATTATATAATCCATATGCTAATCGATTGTTATATTGTAACTCCTTATATGAGAAAACTAATAAATTTTATTTTTTAAACTATTAAATTTTAATATTTGAAACGTATTAACTCTGACTAGGTATTTCTATTTTAAGTATCATAAATTTCATAACATTCGTTTCACTTCATGCTCATTTCAAACATTTATATTCAATTATATTTTGGCTTCAAAGATCTGCACAAAGGAGAACATTCTGTCGTTTTTACATACAGATTAAAATACAAATAAATATATTAATTACCTATAATATATATTCGATAAATATTAAAAATCTAATCACATCTGGTTATTTTGATATATTTGTGCCATTTATAAATTGGTAGATGTTCTACCATTATAAACTAAAAGCATTTGTATTTGTACTTTATTATATGATACTAATTTGAAGAAACATTACTAAAGGAAATGCTTTGATTTTATATATTAAAACGAGAATATCATTTTAAGTAAACAAATACATTAGTCATAATTTATTGGAAATATTTCTGAATCATTAATATTTAGTTCTAATTTTTAGGTAAAAATAATTGCGCTTAATGTAATGCATTTTCAAAAATATTAAAAGTTTCAGAAAAAGATTCATTAAAAAATGTTTGCCTTGTGATCGCTACCAATAAATATTAAAGTCATTAAAACTCGGAATGAATTAGAAACTAAATTTAGATGATTTAGCTTCAGGTAGAAAGTTTTCTGCGTATCAGATATATTACTATTTTGGATGAAATTTTTTTTGCAGTAAAAATTAACTTTCATATAAAGTTTTGCAAACTCTGATTCAATTGATGATGTGAAAATGTTCACAATATGAATCAAAAATTAATGCGAGTTTTGTATCAGAGAATGAAAAAAAAGTAGGGAAGATTTTTCTGAGGGTGACCATTACTAAGGGATGAGTCTTCATTCAGAAGAAACGATAACGATAATAATAATGATTGGGAATTTTTTTGAGGCCTTTTTTATTAATAATTTCATAGCTATTAAATATTCAAGGAGGGTAAAAGGGCTGGATACTTGTAACGTTTCTTCAAAGCAGGTTCACTGCCGTTGGTTTGTAGATTTATTCATATCGGATTTCTGCACACTTCACCTATCGGATTGCTCTTAAACCCCACTTAAAATAACGGTAATTTTTATTACTTACGCGTCCATTGCATTTGCATTAAACTTAACACTTGGAAAACCGATAAGAGTTTCAATAATGATTTCTGCAAATAACTTTAAAATTGAAATTTTTAATTATCAAGATGATTAGCAGGCGTCTACCATGATTTTCAACCTTAGCTTTTTTTTCTAGATTACTTTCATGACCGCCCCAACTATATTTTTTAATTAAAATTCAATTTAATAGGGTTTTGTAAATGCTCACTGCTGACTTGGTAATTAACTCAGCTTCCTAGGTAAAAGGAAAACGCATTAGTTTTTAGAGAAACTCAACTTTTTTTTTTTTTTTTATTAAAAAAGCGAATTTTTTCAAATTTACATGTTATTATTCTAATGGCAAACAGTTGTGGATATTCACTGGAAAACCAAGAATTATCTTCAGCAATAACATAATTAACTTATTTTTTTTTCCACAGTTCCATTTATTTTCACGAAATGGACGAAGCAAAGAACATAAGATGTGGAAAATTGTAGAGAAAGACAATTACAAAGATCAGCACCAGAAGACAACGAAATTTGTGGAAACTGCATATGATATTTAATACGGAATGATTTATAAGAGCCAGCAAACTATAACCTAATCAAATGAATGAGTTATATGTGTATCACACGAAAATACTGGGAAAATCTGGCAAAATGGTTCCGGGGCTGTCAATCAGAATAACTGCGTAAGCGTTAATGGATTTCTTTTATATAAAATGGGTTAAATTCTACATATACAAAGGCAAGATTTAGTTTGGTACCATTTCTAACTGCTTGGCATTGTAATTTCGATCGTCGTTATCATTTCGACACGTCACTAATTTATATTCAACACGATTTGTAACCTACTAGCCTTCATAGTTCATTTCGTTTATATAAATTTAGAACCATTAAAAGTCACAGCTTCCATCTCAAGTACTGACAATTGACCCATTACTTGTAAGTAAACTTAGCTTTCGAAGCTTATTTCAGAATTTATTATGAAATATGAGACTGTTCTAGGACAGTTTCGTGTTAAAGTTATAATTTGTGCTTTAATTTTTCGACGATTCCTCTTCAGAACGCATTGGAAACAGCATGGCTAAAAATAGACGCCAAAAAGTAATAATAATAATAATAATAATAATAATAATGGAAATGATTTTCTGATGGAGAAATGGAACATAAAAATCGACATATCTCTTTTATTTCATTTAAGGTGGAATAAAGGGATGGAGACGCGACGAGGATGTATTTTTTCGCCCTACGAAATTAGGGGATGAAAAAGGGTGCCCGCCATTTTGAAATTCTTTCATGAACCCTCTTCATTTACGCGGACTGCTCATAGTCTGCTTCGCTAAACAAAAATTAAATAAAAATTTATTGTCTTTTTTTTCCCCCCAAAAACTCATATTATCCCCGATGTCGTATTCCATGAGTAAAATCAAGGTTCTCGCTTTCCTTCATGATGCTGCCCTCAGCTATTTACGATTAAATGGAATTTTATGTGAAATGTTAAAATTCAGGTTTTTATAATCATAAAAATTCCACTTCTGTTACTTATGCCTAACGAGACCTTAAATACTGATTCTTCATGAGGAAAAATCCGTTTTTGGTTTTAGTTTTTCTCAGGTCCCATCGACTGCATGAAGATCGGTGAATCATGGAAAACAGTAAAAACTCTGAACGAGACAACGGAGGCACTGACATATATTTACAAATAAATCCAAAGGTAGGTAACCTTGAAATTGAGGGTAGTTCAAAGTTTTCAAATGTAGCTCAGGTAGAATTTTTACTAAGATTCAAAAAGGCATTACAACGGCACTCATACGAAGTCCCATTAGAGAAACACCTAAACCGAGACATGTGTGCCGTCGCATTTCGTACGTACGGTCAAGGTGTCCTGTTATAATAAAGAATTGCTGGTGTTCTTCTAATACGCGGACTACAATCGTATTCCTTTACTGGTATGCGGTCTACAATCGTTTATTACGAAGTTTACTGTCTCGTAGATACTAAAACCGAAAGGAATTGCATTTCTTACAAGATATTGCATTTTACACTGTCATTTTTTAATTTCACCTTTTTCATTATGCTGATTAATGGCGGAGAATTTCACATCAGAGAAAAATTCCTCGATCATATGCGGACTCCTCCAAATTGGAATGAATATTCCTCCGAAGCCGATTATTTGATGGTAAACGTTCAATAATATTTAGTTCAGGACAAGCCTCTCGTGGACCGACTCAGTCAACTGTTCGGTATGGATGCCAACACGGATTCTTCTTAAAGTCCCACTCTGAGAGCGGAATTCGAACGATCTTCGATTGTTATTTCAAATCAAGGCAGAGAATGCGCTCGAAAAAGTGAGTACATCACACGTTTTTGGGCAGGCGCCGGAGGCATCCGGAGCTGCGAGCCTTCCCACTTCAAATGTGTGGATCGTAAACCCGGGCGAAAATGCGGGTCGACGTTTGCAAGTTGCATCGGATTTTTTTTCTCCGATAGTTTCCGTCCGGCCTGTCGACTCAATCGTCTGTTGCGCATCTTCATCGTGAATGTATTGAATGACGGAATAACGTCCTGCAGAAGTGCAGGGCATGACCGAGACGATGGCGCGGTTCAGATTTCTTCGGTTTACTGCTGTGGAACGCATCTCATTCGATAGAGAAATAAAGAAAGAAAGCAGGAACAAATTCCCAGGACGCCGACCACCAGCATGCAATACAATAATCCGTGGCAATCACTTCGACACGGCATGCAAAAATCGTTCTCCGAGACATTCACCCAGCATCCATCTCGCCATCAAAGCTCCCGCGCCGTGAACAAGGGTTTAAATCGTCAGAACTCCTCAGTGCGGAGTTCAAATGGTTCGCTACCAAAGAAGGGAATGGAAAATTCGATTGGAGACCGACTCCCATTCTGGCGCTGTTACATGATCCGATGGATAGGTGATCGCCCGCAAGCCCGAGCAGGCGAATCACGAAGGTCCGTCCCTGCCGGGAACCACGAAAGCCAAGCCATCTACCTTTATGAGGAACCAGACGCCGAAAGACTTTACCGGAATGCCAAGTTACCCAACCTTCCAGAAGAGCGTGAGAGGAGACTTGCCGTCAGTGTGGAAAATTCTTTTTTTCCCAGCAAATGGGTAGTGTGGTCAGCGTTCGTCAACGTTCAGGGACCAAAACTTTCCTGATGTTCCACCCTTGCACATACACTTGTTCAGTCGGTAATCCTGATGCCGGCATCACTACCATACGTGTTATATATTACAATCATTGGACAATATTAAAAAAAATAACAACCCCTACATACTATTGGGCATCGAAAGAGATAACCTGGAAAATTCACACCCCCTCCACAAGCAGGGAAACAACTTCCCCCGTCTTTTCCTTCTTGCTTATACATTTTTTCCATTTTTGGCGGGGTTGCTTTTTTTTTGAAAGATAGATTTGCATTATGGCGGCTCACGGAACGGTGCATGCACGCCGGAAGTTGTCTCGCGGCTGCCGCCACATCCACTGATACCTCCCTTAAAAATCCGAGTTTGGATTTTTTCCTTGTGGAACTATAAATATTTTGGTTTGTTTCATGGAACAGCGTCAGTTTCAATTACCATTAAAAAAGCCCAACCGCTGCGTTTCTAGTTTTCGAAAAACACAAAAGAAACGGCAGTTTTTTGATCTCTTTTAATGGCGGCCATTAAGAGTTTGACGAATCTGGACGAGGCATTGTTTTTCATAAACGAATCGCCCGGAGTCAAGATTTTCGCCGATGAAGGGGATCGAGGAGGCTTTTGACGTAAAAAGAATGTACCTCGTGTGCCGAACCTTAACGTTTCTCATTTGGAGCATCAAAAAACGAGGTTTTCTTCTGTTCCAGATAATATGAGACGAAAGGGCGAAAACGGGGCAGAACAACCGGACATCGTTGAGGCGTGGAAGGCAGAGGACACCGCGGTCAAGGCATTTTCGCATTTTATTAACGGTCTGGCGAAAAAAAGAATCCCACGGATCTTTCCCGGACTCGTAAATGGGATCGTAAATTAATCCGAGGGAATTATTAACATTTATCCTCGATGGCTGGCAGGTTCATGATATATCGGGGCAGACGCAAATTTGTCAAATTCCTTTTAATCAAGCACTATCGAGCTGACAACTTTTAGAAATTGCCGAGGGAGATCATGGAAATTTATCATCTTCATGTCGGACGAAGAAAATTTAAGTTCAAATTGTGAGGTTTTTGGCGAAGCGTCAGCGATGGAACGCGCAATGTTGGTAAATATTTTTCCGCCATTCCGAAATGAATAAAAAAAGCATAGGGTCTCCTTGTGAGAGTTAATGTAAGATATCTTTTGCAAACTGACTATGCGCTGGGGCAAAAGGTCCGGGTACACCCTCACAATAGGGGAATGAAATCTTTCGCGTACGCTTTCGCAGTGCTTTCAAATTTGATTTTGTTGTCCGATTTCCGATCCCAAACGTTCAAACGTTTTGATCAACCTTTTTTCAAATCATTCCGGGCATTCGAGCGGGATTTTTATTTTCCCTGCCCAGAATAACGATGTTTTTATCGTCTGAATCGTTTGCCTATTCGTAAAACAATTTCTTTTGGACTTGGACCGTTCAACCTGAATAATACCAGCAGCCTCCGGGATTCCGAACGCCGGAAGCCGTTGCCAGATTTCAAAAAGAACTTGATGGCGTGGCTCACTTAAAAGCGAAGGCGTCGACGTTCTCCCTTGCACTCGGCGTTGATAAACCACCCGCTTTCTTTTACTTCTCGAAACCCGGTCCATACTCAGTCGTTTTCGGATTCGTGTATTTTCCACGATCCGTCATCCGTTACGCCATTTTGCGACTGCGTTTTTTGTGCCTTTGTATGCACCTTTCGCCGCATCCCTCTCCGTTCGCGTCGCGCTCCCGCTGCGGATTCCTCACCCGTCGACTGTCAAACGAAAATCGGCAGATCTAATGTAGGATGCCGTCGCGATCGAGATTTAGCTCAAGAACCCAAACGAATCCCGGACAAAGCGTCGGAAGTCGTTTTGCGAGAGCAGACGACGGCGCCGTATCGGTTGGGTCGATGACGTAAACCATTCCTCCCCTTAGTGGTATGGTGACGTCACTAATACGAACAGTCCCACAACTCGAATTTCCCTAAGGTGGATTTACGTTTGGCCGCGGCAAGGGATGATCAAACACTTTCTGTATTCTTTTGCAGAACGATAGTAAAATATCGTTAATTTAATACATTTTCCCAGGTTTCTCCTTCACGATCATCATATTAACAAGCCTTTGAAGGCTCCTGTGGGAGAAAAGCAAACTTGAAGACGTAAAAATATCTTTCCCGGCTTTGTTCTTCTACAATTCACCACGACGGAGAGGGTACATTACCTTTTGGCTTTTCACTAAACTGAAAGACAACAGCAGAAAAGGATTTTTAGAAAGGAGATTTATTTCTTATTCAGTCTACGCCTCCTATTAGAAGAGGGAATGAGGCTGCGGGCCTCAAATCGGAAGAGCCACAAATGAAACACATTCGTAGATGAAGAAAAGGAATCCCAGGTTTTTATTTAATGAAGATGCTTCGCCTGGAATAGTGGAGAAGCTAAGGAGGAACGCTCAGGAAGCTCCGGCATGTTGGCGGTGCCCGACTTGGGTCAACGCAGTTAATCTGATCATCACCAAAATTCCAATTGTCCACATCGAGGTTGCAAACGGCGGTAAAGCGAATTTGCCTTTATGAGATCTGCTATCGCAGATGGAAAACGCTAAAAATTTTAACAATAATTTCGATTTTAATTTTTCAGACACTTTTTTCCCCCCCTCGACATTCGCCATTAGCCGCGGGGCACCGACACATCCCGATAATGGCGAATGATGATGAATTGGAACGTGGCGTGACCGCATAAACCCATAAGAATCGCTAACGATTGGTTGAAGGGCAGGACCTGCCGCTCCTTAGATGCTGTACCTAGGAAGCAAATGGTGAGAACGAAAATTCCTCCGAGGAGAACAAAGCATTTTTATGTCCAGCTCAATGAAAGAATGGCTTAACAGAGCGTTTGGTCAGGGGAACCCTGCTGACCGTTCTTTCTCGTGTCGGTCCCCAAAAGTTGCCTTTTTTTTTTTTGCTTTATCCGCCGTGCAGCAGTGAAGGAATTCGGTTGCGGACGGAATCATGCCGTCTAAATTGGTGCACGGCACTTTTGTGGAGCTTCAATTAGGAAGTCACTCCAGAGGGTTCGAGAACTTGCGACGGATCCGCGACTGGGTGGGCTGTCGCGGGTGGAAAACAGATTTATGAGAGAAATGTTCGTTCCAGAATGTGAAAATTATTAATTCTGCTTTGTTGGTGTCTCAGACGAGGTGCAAAAAAACCTGCAACGCTACATATGGATCATAAATTGCGGTGTCAATTAATTTAACTTTGTTCGTTACACTACTGGCACGTAGATAATCGCTGCGGACTATTAAAAAATGCTGCAAAGGAAACTGAATTGGTACCTGATAAGTATAAACATTAAATCTCAGAATATCACTGCCGTGGACGGGGGTGTCTGACGGCAACTCAAATGAATTTGACGTAAATGTTAAAAATGCAGTGTAGTTTTACTACGTGAAACGTTTCAGCTTTGCCGCCAAATTCCCGCGAATGCTTGTATAAATCTCCATCGAATGCGTTCCACCGTTTCGGTTTGTACAAAAAAAAAAATTCTATTATATTATCCGAAGCTCCAATTTCAATGATGTTATACCCTCTCAAATGAATATTTTGTTCTTAGGGATGCATTCTGTTTAAACTGAGCATTTGTATATATCTTTTTTTCAGCAGACGGACAGCTGCCCAGCGAAATGGCGCCTTTTGCCTTTTGCATTCGCCATGTTGGAATCTTTTCTAACCTGAAAGACGGTTCGTTTCACTTTGTGCCGATGCGCCGTTATTTTGCAGTCTGCTGTATACGCTCCTAATACGAGATTAATAAGAATAATCGAACGATGTGAATGAAACTAAGCATTATACTGCTATTTACAAGGTACTTCTTACCGGTTGACTTAGCAAAATCAAATTATTAGGCAGAGATGAAGAACATCTCGGTTTTGCCGGTTTTTGATTTGAAGCGTTAGCCGCTTATCAGAATCCTGTTTGCCTTTACAAAAAAAAAAAAAAAAAAAAAGGTGAATGGCTTCCTTCAAAGCTTAGATATTATTTGATTGTAAGTGAACTGCGCAACAAAAAAAAAAAAAAAATTGAAGTGTAAAAGAACCGAATTAACCGTTTTCTGAATCAATTCCGTTTCGTGACGTTCCTGAACGGAGGCAAAATATTTTGGGAACTCCGCTATGTGGACGGTGTTCGTCTTATGCAAAATGCAGCCCGGCGTCCGGCACTACCGAAACGTTTCGCTTTCAGTCATTTATTCGAGACGAGTTTTCCTTTTTTTTTTAAACTCATTTACGTCAAATAAATTTTTCCACACTCGTTGTATTTCGTGCTTTTGTCCGGTTTCAAATCGTCAACCGCATCAAATGTGCATCTTGCGGGCCGCGGGATCGTGGGTAAAATACGTTCATGAATGTGAAGAAACGGAAAAGAAAAAAAGAAAAAAAAAAAAACGTTTGACTTAAAACAAGAATTTATTCAAATGTTTTTAGCTTATTACGTAACTCGCATGGTCGGATAGTTATTGAGTCCGCAGGAGAATTAATGTTCCGTCCAGGAAAATTTTAATTTTGAAAAAATCTCAGTCCTTTTGTTTTGCTGAATCTGAAAGCCCAATTGATTGGGCGGGAATGAGTTTGCAGCGCGGTAACCTAAGTTAAACGGTTATTTATTTCGTTTAATTTTTACGAAACCAACGCGTGGCAATACGCACGAAGGCTCTTTTAAAAGTAAAATCTTTTTCAAAGACCCAGGAATAGAAAAACATTTTTTTTTGATTTATCTTAACATGGTTTAAGATGCTTCAGCTAATTGCAGCATTTGACTTTTCATAATAATATATGAAAGCAATAAGCTCTTCAAAACCTGAACGCGTCAATAAACCGTTCTGAAGCTAATATTCCCTTTAATGGATTTATTTTCAAGGATTTTTGCACAATTTTGCGGCTAAAACGCGAAAATCTTATTAAAAAATTCGATCGCAGTCCATTGTCAATTTTGCCTTCTCATTTTTTTTTTTTTTTTTTGTGTCGCGGTAAGTTGTCCGAGATGCCTATATAAAGCGTCCGTGTTGAAAAAAAATAAAAAAAAAAAAGGTCGTGGCATAAAAACGGCATAAAAAGTATCACGTCCCCCTGGTGCTTCCGGTCGGGCGGCAAATAGGCGGCGAAAGCGAGGGAAATAAGGGGAATTCACCCTTCCCTTCCGAAAGGGGAACCGGAAGGGGTATTCTTCTTAGTGCGAGAACATTACGAGAGATGGCGCCAAGCGAGTTCGCACTTTAATCTATTAATTACGTTTTTTTTTTCTTTTTATTTCCTTTTTTACGGATACGGTTCGAAATTCGATCACCGAGCTTAAAAGATTTAATTTAGATCCGTGAAAAGTTATTAGAATACTAATTAGGAAAATTTTGCGTTCTCATTTCCGACATTTTTTTTTTGGGTCGTTAAAAAAAAAAAAAAAATGCGGTGGCAGACGCTATAAAAAAAAATGAGCTTCGGGGCTAAAAGCCCTTATGTCCACTCGCGCCCGAAACGGAAAAGGAAAGATGGATGGGCCCAAGGGCCGTGTAAAAAAAAAATTTTCTTTTCCAACTTTCTCCTTTTTTTTCAAAATTAAAAATTATAATAAGAAACCAGTCAATTTTTTTTTTTTTTACATACAATTCGTAAGAGTAATTTTGAGCGCTCAAGTTGTATTAATCTTTGGAAATCAATGTATGAACGATCAGTCTTTGGTGGTTGCAGCATTTCCTGCAGTGATGCCTCCCGAACAGCGGCTCGCTGTGTGGGAGTCTTCCACACTTCCGGCACCGATCTCGAATGAACCCGGGAACCCCGAAAGCCCGTCCATAGGAAAAAAATCCTCTGAATGTTCCAAACAATGACATTCATACGCCAAATTTCCTAATGCTAACAGTTATATTTTTTCTTTTTTTGTTTTTGTTTCTTTTTTATAAATATATAATAAGTAAAATAATACAAAAATTTTTTTTTAATATTTACAAAAAATTTACATAAAAACGTGGGAGAAACCGGGATGAATACAACGAATATAAAATTACTCATCAAGTCATTCTGCATCTGAAATGTTACCGACATTTTATTTCAAATCATTATGCCAATAGCGGTTGGTTCATGAGATAAATATAATTTTTATATACAAAATCCAATCTCTAATGGTGAGTTAAAAAGATGAAAAAATATGATTTTTTTTTTCAGTTGTATTTGACGCTTTTTTTCGTAAAAAAACTGTCCACAACCATTAAATGACGTATTAAATTCGAATTGTCATTTTGCAATCAATTAAACAATATTCCCACGTCTCAAGTTGAGACGTGGGAATATTTTTTTAACAACATAATACTGGATTTGAGACCGTGCGTATGTCAAGTATGAAGTACGGCACTTCACTTAAGGTTTTCGGCTTTTATCACTGTCATATTTACGGATAAACCTACATTTAGGAAAGAGGAATTAGTGTACGCCGTAATAGTCAATTTTTTTTCGAAAGATCTTTGGCATGGATCTGCCGACCAAAGAACGGCGGGATCCATTAGCAACGCTAAAAATTTACTCCAAGGACTAGAACTGATCATTATCGCAGAGCTGCCGGAAAAGTGTCAAAACGGATTCAAATATTCGTTATCTTCGATTCGTTTCCCCTGTGATTTGGCAAGCTAACGATGACTTGGTTCTTTGGCTCAAAGCACTTGAAAAAATCCGGATTGTTTTTTTCCATTTGGCTCCTGAAGTTCTGATCCTCGGTTAAGTTTAAATTGGACCAATTCGTGTTGCTGGATTGACCGGAGTAACTTGAGTTAGACGATTTCGGCAAGCTGTTTGATCCGGTGGGCCAGTACTTTTGGCCGACTGCATTGCTTTTATTCGAAGCCTGATTCAGCTGGCGAGGATTGGCTGGAACTGCCGCATGCCGGGAGGGAGTCCCCATTCCCGGCTGCTGTCGCCCGGCGGCAGAGATTTGCGTGGAGGCCGTTTTGTTCGATGGATTTGTGCTTGATTTGTGACTATTGTTGCTGTTGCTGCTGCTACCTGCGAATAATACTATCACCTATTTGAGAATGTTACAAATTAATCTGTATTCTCAAATCTAATTTCCTCACTTACCCCTAAAACTTGTTTCGTCCATTGTTGACCACATTCCCTGACTATTTGGACTGTAGTTGACTACTCTTGCTGTATCCAATGACCATGAATTGAGCCTGTGAAAATGTCAGAAATTGATTTTAAGTACAGATTCAAAATCCTTTACTGTTTCAGCTCCTTTCCGTTGTGCAGCTTTACCTGGCATGTAGCTCCGGAAAATGGGGGCGTCTGGACGGCACTTCATGCCAACATTCTACCATTAAGGAATATACTCTGGAAGGGCAATCCTCGGGGCACGGTAACAACTGTCTGGACCTGATCATTTCGATTACTTCTTGATTATTATAACCGTAGTAAGGCTAAAAATTGAATGTTATGAAAATTTTTTTTTATTTTAGAATTAAAAAGAAATTTTACTTGCAAAAAAAGAATGGTATACCTGAAGTCCATAACTATAAATTTCCCATAAAACTACTCCATAACTCCAGACGTCAGACTCCGTCGTGAATTTTCCGTAGAGAATCGATTCGGGAGGCATCCATCGAACCGGCAACAAGGACTTGCTTTGTACCCTGTTTTTATTCAAAATATTTGCTCTTAATTTTAAGCGCTATCAAGAGATAAGTTTCATTGACGGGTACAACTAATAAATCACCTGTAATAATCGGAAGAATATACGTCTCTGGATAATCCGAAATCTGATATTTTTACTGTAAGATTATCCCCGACTAAGCAGTTCCTAGCCGCCAAATCCCTGTGGACGTAATGGTGAGAGCTCAAGTAGTCCATGCCAGCGGCTATCTGTAATGCTATGTAGAGGAATTCCGGCTGTTCCAGGATTTGGCCGGCATTTTCATCTGCAGATCTAGGCGAATGCATCATCAGATATTCGTGGAGATCGCCCTTTATAAGATACATTTGTTATGACATCGTTTCTCATTTTTTTTCGGATTTCACTTATGCAAACCGATGGAGTTATGTACCTGCGTCATGTATTCAAACAACATTGCATAAGGTTGTTGGCGCATGACAACACCCAGAAGGCAGACGATGTTGGGATGTCGAAGTTCCGACATGAGATCCACCTCTCTCCTGAAATCCTGTTGCGTCTTCAGCGTCGCGTTCTCTTTCAGAGTTTTGATCGCCACTTGCAGCATAGGCTCGGTTTTGCTGACGTGAACTTCTCCTTTATAAACTTTACCTGAGATCAATAAAGGTATAAATTAACTTTCAACCACGTATTTCCCTCTCCAAGTAAATAGGCGACCATTCTTACCGAAGGCCCCTTCTCCTAATTCTTCAAGAAATTTAACATTAGATAGCTGATATTCTTTAGCCCTAACTATGTTTGGAGGCCGTTGATTTTTATTGTTCTGTTGATATGTTGGGAGCAGGGCATTCATTTCCAAGTTTCCGTTATTACCGGGTCGAGTGCTAAATGGCACTTTCGAGCCTTTGCCTGGTGGCGATTTTCCGACCAAAATCTATAAAAAAAATGTCATATTAGTTTATTTAATAATTTGATGTTTAAATGAGATCTTTACATTAAGACAGTACTCACTTTTGGAGATGAAAAATTTTGATTCCTGTGGAAGTCATTTCTTGATTTTTTCCTTCTTTTACAACAATAATAAAGGAGCCAAATTAGAAATAAAACTACTAAACCGGTGCAAGGAGCCAGTATATAAAACCACATATGCGACACTGAAAAAGTATATAATTTTTCAGTACAACAGTAATGAAAATTTTTCTTAAATTAAACTTTCTTTACTTAAGTATTCAACTTAAATTGTGATGAGAAAAGTTTTTGCTTCTGCTAAGAATTACTTCATATTTATGATAAATAAACTAATGATTTAAATCGTACCACATTGCGGTATATCACATAATTCCCTTTCTACGCTTTCATCTGTAAAACACCACGGTCTATCTTCAACATTTCCAGGATTCCTGCAGTAATTATGTCCAATGAGTTCCGAAAAATCAATCGCCTTGTATTGGAATTTGTGAGACCAGGGAATGCATAAGTGACCTTTGGCAGTGATATGCTGCGTTCCCCTGTAGCTGTTACCAGAACCCCAAAAACAATAGGCTTCTGAAACATCAATTTTCAAGTTTTAAACATTACAAACACCGAAATCTTTTGTTAATGATTATTTCTTCGGTAAGCATTTGCACCTTGAGTCTGGATGGGAGCTTTAGGAATCCCCATTTCCAAGCATCCCCTGCTTTCTTCGCTATTTGTCGGAGGCAATTCTTCGCACTCAGGTAGCGATAGTTGCTTGCCAATTAAAGGATGGGATTTTGCCAGGGCATATTCCATTCTGCACAGCTTATTCTCCAGCTGTTCACAGTCATCTCGGCATATTCGATGGGGGGGCCTAGATGGATTCAAATTACAAACGGGAAAAACCGAGTAGCATAGAGAAGGTTCCGCGTATTTCTCGCATGCCTTTGAGAGATCCCTGTAAAAGTTAATCACAAAATTTAAATATTAATATCGTATGAAAAGAGTTACGGAATAAATCTAAGAGATGACTAGAAAAAAAATTAGTTACTTTAAACTTTGAACGAATCAAAAATTAATTTCAACTGTTCCATTTGAATATCTATTTACCTCAACATAAATTAAAACAAACAATTAAAACCCTGATACAATAATATATGGAGTACGATATTTTGCTTATTTACTTATCTGCATAATCAGGGGTCCAAAGAATGTATATAGAACACATGTCAAATGCAGAACAGCATACGCAATTGAAATTCGTACAAATCTTAATTAGGTAATTTTTTGTTTATTTAAACCCTTGATGATCATGGTGCTTTTCATTATAGGGTTTGCATCGTTCTGTGCCTGAGTACCTTAACTGAGTATGATTAAGAACATGAGTTTTAAGATAATTTTCAATGCATTTAAGATTTACCTGGAGTTTTCTATAACCGTAAAAGCTCTGTTGACCTTTTCCTCAAGTGTTGTTTGGGTCACATTTGCTGGAATGTAAACTGTTTTATTACCCAAATATTTGTGACACCTTGAACCTTGATAAAGTTCACAAATAGCTTCAGATCTGATACTGTCCTTAGCTGAAAACAAGATAAAAATTAATAATTGGAATGCAAGAATATTGATTTCAATTATTTTATAAACCTTAATAATGATTTGATTAATTTGATTTTCAAAGTCTTACCTATTTCATTTTTTAATTCTGGATGGAAGGTATTCCCAATATTGGATTGAAAATGATTTATTGAGGATGATGATGGAGAAGAAGGTGACATTAAGACTTTTTTCTTGTTGAAATCTTCAGGATGAAAAGTTCCTTTTGGTAATTTATCTACACTGAAATAAGGATCAGATGATGGAAACTGATTTGATGAAAGATGCACTCCTAAGTTGTCTGTGTCTAATGAAAGGTGATGTATACTTCCATAAGAACCAGTTGATGTGAAATTATGTCTTCCTAGTTCACCATTATTGTACAAATTAAATGAGCTACCTGAATGAGGTTCTCCCACTCCATGGCCTGCCCTAAAATGGAATTCAATTTGTTTCTATAATTGTTTCCTGCAAATATGAATTTTTTTTTCAGTAAAAAAGAAGTTATATCTTTATAATTTTATCTGTAATAATAAGCTGAAAAGTATCTTTGAAGAAAATTCTTTAAATGCATTCAAGTTTACAATGTAAAAGTTGAAATTATGTCATATTACATCAAGCAATATTTTATCATGTTACCATATCATTACCAATTATTAATTATTAGCAATTGGAATCTTACACTAAAATTCAACATATACCGATATCAGTAATCTGTATCTTAAGTTATAAAAAGGCTTTTGAAGGAATATTATAATTTTTAGGAACGAATAATTCTGAGAAAGAAAAATATTTCAAACTCGTATGAAATGTCAATAACCATTCAAAGAGAATGTTAGTTTTAATAAAATTTCAACTTACACTTGATTAACGCTCGAACTGACAGAAATTTCATTCAATACGATAACAATATAATTAAAGAATGTTACAAACAAATCTATCTTGGGCATGTTTTTCACGAAGATTATATGTACACATCAAACATTTTACCACACCCCAAATAAATAAACACATCCCTTAGCGGACATGTTTACAAATATTGCCGTCGCAGTTTCCTGAACTAGCTCCCTCAGAGTTTGCTATGTTTTAATAAATCGACTTGTTGCTTTTCAACAGACGCGGAGTGCCACCGACTTTCTTTTATTGTCATTAATAATTTAAAAGCTATTTTGAAATGTTTTTTAATTTAAAAGAAGCAAAACGGAATATTTATGACTATTTAAACTTTTAAATTTCTTCGTCGTCATTATATCTCATAAAATTTACGACCAGTTCTACAAAATCTTGATTCAGATTTGAAGGAGTTGCTCTCGAAAGCGCCCTCCCGCGTAATTGCCTAAAATTGACGCTAAGCATTACAGAGTTTGATCGGACGTACAATTTTAGGATGGTCATGCACCAGTGGGTGGGAATTTTAACTGAGATTTTATATTCTAACAATTACCCATCTAGAAATCCGGGAAAGGGCGAAAGTCCAGGTATGTCGAGAGGTCTTTCCACGGGACTCATGCGAACTTTAAGAACGCCGGTGGATTCCACGGTTTTAACGCCGTTGCTGATTTGGCACGTATAGAAGCCAGTGTCGTGCACGTCAAGGGAAGTGATTTTGATGCGCGTTCCCAGACTCCTTGCGTTTTCCGCCTTTCCCTGGATGTGAAAGAGCAATCGGTTGAATTAAACCGGCAAGCAACGGTCGGGGCGGCAGATCAAAGTAACGAAAAATGGCACTGACCTTGACGTTGTAACGCTTGACGACAAGCCTGCTCCTCTCCTCCACGATGGGAGCTTCGTTTTTCAACCACTCGAATTTCGTGGGAGGAGGCTCGCCCATGGCCTCGCAACGCAGTTTTATGGCCTCGCCCGAGGATTTCGTTATGTTGCTCAACCCCTTTGTTAGCTTTAGGTATCCTAAAATAAATGATGGCGCAATGAAAAAACTGATGACGATTAATGTGAAACACCGCCCGGCTCCGGTTCGTAGATCTCGAAAGAAAACGTTCCTCTTTAAATAATTAATAATCACTCATAATGAACAAAGGAAATAATTAAACGGTTTTTCGCATTAAAAAAAAAAATGTAAAGTTGATCGGTTATTTTCGTCGCAGAAAGGAAGTACGGCGAAGGGGTAGACGAACAGAAATCTACGACGTGGTAGGAGAATTCAAGTTTTTACAGGGGGAGAATACTTCAGGGTAAGAAAATTAAATTAGCCATTTTTAAGCTCCTTCGTGAGAAACGAAAAATATTTCAGTTAAGTCAATTCACAGGGAGCTGCCGCGAACTCAAAGCCGACCCCTCAGTTCCTTATTTTTCTTTTTTCTTCAACGCTTTTTCCAAGGAGGAAAAAATCATTTTGAAAAAAAAAAATTTAATTTTAATTCTCTCAATTTATATTCTTTTTTTTCTTTCAGCCCGAAAAAAGAAAAATCACGATTTTTAACCCGAGTGCTGATTTTTTTGGTCGTTCGGCGTCGGAAATGTTCGGCGACGCTCTCCCCGGAAGGAGACAAGAAAAAAAAAAAAAAAAAAAAAACCGGAATGAAAATTTTAATCCCGAAAATAAAAACGACGAAACAATGGATTCGTTGTGCCGCTCTGGTTGATCCGCTTTGCGCCATCATTGTATTTTGACGGAACTAATCCTGCGACCCAAACGGAAAAGACCTAAAACCAACATTCGTCCTGATTCCTGCCACGGCATCCGTGAAACGAATGGTGCAAATCCAAAGCGATCCGATTGTAAATCTCAGCAGTCGAGGGACTTTTCACGTGTCTCCCTTCCACTTCCAAACGATTAAAAAACTGCAGCGGAAGTCCCTTTCGAGGATCGCACGCCGTCAGGTTCGAGTCGATCGACCGAATTGAACGTTTCCGTTTGCCGCCCTGATCGAAGAGCTTTGTACCTTTGTCAATTGCCGCGGTGGTGAGGTCGGACGTCTCGTTGCTTGGCGATTCGAAATCTCCCGCGTTGTAGTCCTCGTAGTGGTAATCGTCGAAGCCTTCTCCCAGTTGTTCGTTCATGTTCACGACCGGCAAACCTGCAACACCCCAAAGGCAGGGAATTTTATTTTACTTTTTTTTTTTTTTTTTTTTTCCCCCCCCCCCCCCATATTTCGACTACATCCGTCTCGCCTCGCGAAAGGCATCGTTTTCGTCGGCATCTAACGAAAGGTTTCGCTTTCGACGACCCCACGATCCCATGCGAACCCTCCAAAGTATCATCAACCCCCTGTTTTTTTTATAAAAACGCTTTCCCGAGGGGTGAAAGGGGGCAAACCGTGATTCATTCCCGTCCGCACATATAAAAACGGACGCTTTTCCTTTCCTTGTTGCATAAATCGATAAATCAACGTCACAACCTTCGGTCTTGCTTTTTAAGAAATTTTACGGAAAGTTTCATAACGAAATTTTCGACGGGAGCATGATCGATTTCAGTTCCTTACACGGAATTTTAGATTTTGACAAATATTCCTCTCCATTTCTTTTTTTTTTTTTTTTTTTTTTTTCAGGAAGTTCCGCTAAAGCTGTGCAACGTCTGTTCCGCTGTTTCCGCCTCTACAATACTCACAATTTCCCATAAGCTTCGATAAACCCGTAATGTAAACGAATGTTATTTTTGTAATTCATACACATAAATTTTTTTGTCCTACTAATTTCGGAATGTGTATCTAAACTTAGTGTTAAAGAAAACGTTTAATCAATAATGTCACCTTAAACATTTCTATTTAGAATTTCTTTTTACGGACCGACATTATCCGGGGACAATGTAAGAAAAATCTGACGCACGCATTCATTGTTGGGAAAGTTATTGAAATATTGCCCGCGTTTAGGTTTTACACTTAATACATAAATCTTGTCTTCATATTTCTTTCGAGACATGCACTAAATTTATAACTGCAATTAATAAGGAGTTAAAATATATCAATCTTCATTTTAGAGGCGGAAAATTTCGAGGGAATGAAGAATCCAGTGCTCCTTTCCTGCGGGCGATATCCACCGATGCAAAGGCCGGGAGGAAAACGGCGAGTGTGACTGGCTCCTCGGACCGTCACAGCACACTGTATTAATAGGGGATACAATTCAACAGGTTTCTGAATTATGATCCTGGAAGCGGGGCAGAGAGAACATTCCGAGTTTCGGGAAAGAGGAAAGGGAGGAAAAAAACTGACAGGAAAAGACGAACTAATTTTCATGTAAATGCCGGCAAATTGGATTTGAGCGCCGAGGGGGTGAATTATTCGATACAAAACCATTTTCAACTTCCCCAGACTCGCATAAATCAAGTACTCTTTAAGGGAGGTTTATTACAACGGTTGCCGCGTCCATAACTTTTTGTCCTCCGGACAACACGAACTGGAAACGTGCGGTCAGCAAGAGCCAACCGGTCGGCGTCGATTTTTAAAGAGATAATTGGGCTCAAGCAGGATGATTCCGAACGTGGCTTTAAAGGATTATTCTGCGTCACTCCCAAGGCACTGGGAAAGGTTCGCGTTCGTGGAGGACCTGATTTTCGATTCGATTCGCGTAGGAAAGGCGTTTAAGGTATCGCATTGCTCACACAAATTGCTTCTTTTATTTACCGAGGCGGGGAGTTTTAACAATGAACTGCACGTTCGCCGCCTTTTGTTCCTCCACTTCAAACAAAGAAACGGTCATTTTGAATTTAATTCCGACACGAAAAAAGCTTTATTATTTCAATATCTATTTTAAATTCCCTTTTTCGCCGGCAGCCAAGGCTTGTCGCGCTTAAACCTCACTTGAACCCGAAGTCGCTTCAGAGCCATTTTATTTAATTGATATTTAACTGAAAATAATTTCAGTGAAAAGATACTGGATTAAAATCACGAGGAAATTATGAAAGGTTCGTTTTAATTATCAAAGAGAGGAAAGGCGTTTGCTGCTGGAAAGCCACAAATTTTGATGCCTTTTTTTTTTTTTTTTTTTTCTGCCGATTCTTTGATAGATTCCATTACTGGAAATAACTGCGTTGCAAGGCATTTATAAGAAACGTAATCCCGTGGCTGACGGAAGACTTTAATGTGAATCAAGGGAAAGCCACGCTGCTGTAAGATAAGGCTTCCAAATCGAATTTCCAAATAAATTTTGCGAGTGGAAAGGAAGAAAAACTGAACCTCGAAGGGATAGATAACAATATCTCGAAAATGGCTGAGGGAAGATCAAGCATTTATCAAATTCTTGCGAGGGAATGAGTAAAAATAAGTTTTGCGATAAGGCGAAGAGATCGATCAAGGCTCAGTGGACTTTCAGTTAATTAATAACAATTGTGAAATTAGTCAACGTTGAAAAGCGGTTTCAACGTGGCAGGAGTAAAGCGTCCCCGCCCCTCTCCGTCTCCAACTTGTCTCCACCGTTTGCCCACATTTTATGCGTTCGGCGATTGCGAAACAGGGAAACGAACTCTGAGAACCTCGGGAAATAGACGGAAGACCGGTTGATTAGCTCTCTGCCTGTGCGCTGAAGCAAGAAAGGCAATTTTCAGCTTGCAGCAAGTCATTTATATTGATACTTTTTCCGGATGCAGACCCTTAAATCGGCAAATATCGTTTGAATTAAACTCCGATGGGGAAGAGGGAATTCGGAAAAATTTTCCGTCCGATTTCTCATCTTACGAAATGGCTTTTTTTCCTCCCGGCTACGTAACCGAAAAATCATGCCAGGAAGATTTTATCGGCGGATTAAATCTGAAACCACGATTCGCAACCCCGCCAGATCCGAGAATCTGACGCGAAAGATGGCAAAACGCTTGAACGTTTTGGGCAATGGCAGCGCTTTTGAATTGCGTTCAAAGTTTTTGGTCCGTTAAAAAAATCCGATTGCCGGATTTCGATCCAGGGAGAAACTTTCACATGCAGGGTGGACAATAAAAGAAAATCAAGCCGTAAATCAGTTTTGCATTAAAAATAATCAATTCCCGTACGAATTTTATTGTAATTCAATTCTCGCTTTTCTCTCGGGATGCTTGACAAAGTGGCTCTGCGACGAGACATGCACAAACTCTACAGTGATGCCAATCCGGGTAGCATACGCAGGAAGCCTCCTCCAGGAAGCTCAGTCACACCGAGAACGTTACACAATGTGACCATTAGATTTATTCTGGCACGTATAATATATATATATATCCATTCGAAAATTCTTAGTTTCCGTTATTATTTAATATTGAAAAAGCCGGACATTTTAAAACCGGTCGCATTTCTCACTGCCTCCGTAAAGTGAAAGAACACTTCGCTCTCCTTTCCATCGGAAAATATCGTAAGAAAAAAAAATTTGGAGAAACGGCAAAAGAAAAAATGAAGTCTTAAATTATATAAAACGACTGACACGTTACATAAATTGTGGTAATCCAACCGATAAAAAGTCACCAATCCGAACCTGGCTCCAAAATAAATCTTTCCTTACCATCAGGTAATAAAGCTCAATTCACGGGGAGCATTAAAAATGTCGGTTTGGAGGAAAAGGCACAATTTATGAGAGGAAGCGATTCATTGAGGTTCTCGCGTACGATATTTCAGGTACCGTGAGACACCTCCCAATAACGAGCGTCGGAGGCATCCTGACAGTCGCCCGAGGATCTCTCGCAAAGAGTCGCCGAGGGGAACCAGAAACATCTCGGAGGCTCGGTCGCCCCGTGCCGGAGCATGCGATTCTTCGTTTACAAAGTGAACGGCGAGGAAAATATTCGCAGTTGTTTTTTCCCATTCAAACATCCGTGACAGATTGCGACGAGAACGTCAGAATTATACGCGACAAGGCAAAGGAGACGTACGAAAGTCAATTGGTAAATGGCGGTTCAGGTGGTCACGACTTTCTACGTGTCCCGGCAAAGCGCAAGGAGATAAAACCTTAAATGATTTATCGTCGTTCCGGGATTGATTTATGTCTCTTGGCATCGTTGTACATTTTTAAAGTCATCTCATTGGCTCTCGCGGTGTGTGACGTGATTATGACGTAACCTTTGGCTATAAATATGAGTTGCCGCCGACTAGAATTACAGTGCTCCTCCAAGGGCCGATTCCCTCGTGTGCCTTTGAATTTTCCCTTAATTTGTCCCCCAATCTCACGGCCCGACGACGACGACGACGACGACTCACCCTCGACATAATTCCAAATATTTTCCAAATTTTTGCAGAACGAAAGTCGTCAATTAGATGAACCGGTTTTGGAGAAAATTTAATCGAAGCCATTTCACTACCCCGGGTTCGTCCGTTTTTGGAATATAAATGACGCGATAAGAGAGGGTAGGAATATGAAGGACATGCAAAACTGCTTGGAAGAAAGTGAATTATCATTCTCGAAAATTGATTTACATCCTTAACAAGAGCAGGGAAATTATTATAGGAGGAGTTAAGGACAGGATGAGAGAAATTGCATTTGGCAGAGAGAGAAGAGGCTGCGGAAAACTTTAGTACCTCGGCTTTTATCGATGCAATAACCGAAATGGTTTGCGGCTCGCCGAAGCCGCCTCCGGCGAAGGTGGAATAATGTAAACGACAAATATAATGGTAAAATACATTGGGTGCTTAATAATGCCTCTCAGCGACGCAGGTGCCCATTGTCGATATTTAACCATCAATCTCATCCGCGATGCCGTTCACGTTGTAATATATGATACGGTTAAGTTTTCATAATAAAGTATGGGAATTGAAAACTTAGGTGGAACTATCACTCGATCATCGGCCGTCCTCGTGTTTTTGCCGCTGATATATCTCCGGATGAGTTGAATTCTCTTTTTCCGCGGGTGTCGGGCTTCCAAAAGCGCTTTTCAGTGATCGCTCCTTTCAGGCGAAGCATCAACCCCGCGCGGGAAGCTTTCGATAAAGCTCAAATCGTTTTGCGCGAGTGAAGTTCACCGGGGAGGTGAAAAATGTCTGCCCGGCATTAAACTTTTTTCGCAATTATGAAAAAGCCAACTGCCGGAGTGCGATAAAAAGAACCTAAATTTGATGCTTGCATCAAATGATGTGCGACGCTTCATTTCGAACCGCGAGATCCGTTCGAACTGGGAAACTTCGCCTCATCGGCAAATTATGATCCATCAACGCGACGACGGTTATCGGAGCGTTCGCACTTTCGTTTTGTTTCGGAAATTCTATCAAAATACAAATATGAAAAGCACTCGAAGAAATTCGATATCAATTTTGTGAAGAGCTTCCAAATGTTTGCCCAAGTCTGAAATCGCGGGGCAGTTCAGAATCACGCACTCGGTCCGATCGGTTCGCCGACATTCGAGCCGCTTTACCAAAGGTATGGTATCAGCTTATTTTCGTCAATTGCGTTGCATGCGGGGGAAGCGCAAGAGGTGACCACTGACGAGGAACCCGGGGATGGGAAAGGGAACCGTTTCGCTCTCTGCAGTCGGCAACGAAGGAGGCTGCGGTCAAAGTCATGCTGGTCGAAGTGAACTTCTCCAATGTGTCAACCGGTAGAGAAGAGAAGAATCTAAAAATATCGCGGGCCCGAAGTCAGATTTCGACGCGAGCCGACGCTCGGAAAAAGCCGCCGCGATCGTGAGTGCGAGGGCCGCCCGCGGAGGGCGAACCGTTTCCGTCGAATCGGGATATGCGTCAAAGTGCTGAAAAAAAGGGACGGAAAATTTGGCCCGAAAGAGAGGCGAGAACAAAGCTCTCTCGGACACGCTGTTTCCCGTTTTAGTTTTCGCGATTTATGAAAATTTCGGGGGAAAGTGCGGGGAAAATGCGACATTTTGTTCCTGCCGCGGCAGCGTTTCCTTTGAAGGGCAACACACTCGAAGGTTCGTTTCTTTTTTATTCGCTTAGCGCTCTAACGTGAATGTGATTTGGTTCTCTAGAAAATGGCGGCGACAACGCCGATTATTTAATGTACCGCTCTAACCGCGGGAGCATAAATCAGCATTTCTGGCTGGCTTTTTAAAATCGGGTTAAAACCTAAAACCCGGAACACGGGGAAGAAATTTGCGATACCTGAGCATGTGCATTTGGCCTTATTCAGATTTCTTTTAACCTTTTTCCTGTAACTTATTCGGACGAATCAGATTCTAAGGCAATTTATAAAACTTCGATTTAACGTTGCCACTTGGGATTCGCTTACTATTTTAGTAATATTATTTACGAGTAAAATAAACTGAAAAACGTGACGAAGCGCAATCCAGAAGATTTGGCTCAAGAGAACGTGGGTTAACCTTTATACTTGAGACTAAATGAAGTGAGTCGAAATGGAAAAATCACTTAAGATCTGCTGATAAATAAGTTAAGAACAGTTAACATGCCTCGAGAAAGTGAATATGAATTGATTATGACAAGTTAGTTTTTTCGACGTGATTCTTCGTATATATATATATATATATTTGTAATTAGATAAAAAAATGTAATCCAAATGTAATGCATGTAATATGAGCAATAAAAACTGATAATTAAGTTCCAGAAGAAAAATCATACTTGGAATAATCATGAATCCATGTCGATTTAACAACGTATTGGTGACCCAAATGTACATAATAGGACAAAGTTAATTTTTCGCGTAATGTAATCAGTTTTGAGTGTATTCTTTGGGTTATATCAATATAACAAAAAAAACTTATTTATTTTTAAATTAATCCATTAGAAAATGCGCCTTACACGTGTTATTTTAAAATAAAAATTAATTTACGTTAACATTTAATTATTATTATTATTATTTTTCTTTGATATTTTATACGTACCACATTAGTCATCAGTCCATTGCTCAGATCGAAATGATTTTTGTCAGGTTTTGCTTTTTAGGTTTCCTCAATGCAATGAGATGAATCTGTTGTGTTAAAATTCACGCATTGATTCTTGAGAGATGGAGAATGAGTAAAGGACTTTTCGATAATTAATTTTCCGACAGTAATTTCATATTTTGTATTTGCGGCAGTGTAATTTTTAATTTTCTGCAAAACAAACTTAAGCAAGATTTTTTTTTTTTTTCCCTCGTGATGCAACACTTAGCGGAATATTACTAACTGGAGAGTAGAGGGAGCACTGGATAATAGCATGATTTACAGCAGGAATTCGACCTCCAACCAAACTTCGCGACTTCGTTCACTGTTTCAGCATATTTCCTACTTGCAAACCTGCTCAGGGCTCTCTATCGCACTTTTCTTATGACACTGCCCTTTTTTTCTTTCTAGAGTACCGCTAGACAAAAGCAGAGTAAAGAGTTAACGCACGGTGATTTGTTTTTCTGATTATGACGTCTAAAAAGCCGGGAAAGAAGAAGAAGTGAAGTCTCCCTCAGAATGTTTGTAATCGAAAAGTGGAGAAAAAAATATTTTCGGATAAAATGCCGGTAAATGGAGCGACTCGCATGCTTAGAGCAAGGCGGAAAGATATTAACGTCAAGCCCAACAGGAGACTCGACAGAAAGTCGTCGCGGGGAATGCTGTTCGAAAATGAAGAACTAAGGATGAGGACAATCACTATAAATGCCGAGGTTGAACAAGGTAAGAGCTTGCGGGTTTCCGCGACAAGTAAAGTGGGAGACCTGAGGATGAATGTGCTCGAACATGCGGATGAAACTTACAAATGATCTCGAATTGAAGATACTTCAAGAACTGAATAAGATTTAGATTCTCCATTTAAAATAATCGTTTCAAAGCTGCGAAATTAACATTTGTAAAAAGTCAGCTAAAAATATCTTTAAAAAATTTCTCTGCAGAGCGAATAGATCAAATATAAACGGGACCGAATTTGAAAAAAATCTGAAAATCATTTTACAGTTGATGCTGTTCGATGTCTTGCCCCGGGACGGCCACGAAATAGATTCTAAGCGTCTTGGCTCGACAAGGGCAAGCCATAATAGGGTGCTAATTATCGAATGAAACAAAGAGCGCAATTTTCCCAATTTGAGCTCACAGTCGGTGTCCAACCATGCGCCGAAAGTGTTGAAAATGTCACAAATTGCTAAAATATCCGACCGAATCCGTTCTTACTTCGAAGGTTGGGAATCGGATGTTCGTCGTCCGCTGCTTCCACTTGTATCTATCTTAATCAAACGAGACGATTTCCTTTACAGGACAACACGCACTAAAAAAGCTAAGGAAGGAAAACGAACAGCTCAGGAGAGAGATGTGGAGTCTGAGAGATGAGTATGACAAGATGGAGAAGCTGCTCAGAAAGAAGGAGACTGATGAGGATTCGGATAGGGTAAGACGAAGACGGAAAGGGGGATTCCTTATGGGAAAGGGAATGGATGCCATTTATCTGAAAGACGTGATAAAATCAAACCGAACTAACGCAAATGATTAGATGGAGGGCGAAGCGATCGCTGTTTGGTAATGCGTCTCGTGAATTTCAGGAAAATTCTTACTCCGACGACAACTACAGCCAGACGGACTCGGACCAAGATGGGAAGGAGACGAAGGACGAAAATGTCGGAAGGGAAGAAGATTCGAACGACGTTCGGGCAAATGCCAAGTTTGAGAACTTAACAAGTGCACGAGCTTTCGACGGCTTAAGCGTAATTGATGAACAAACAGAGGAGACAACGACCCAAACTACGGAGAGTGCGAATGGCAGGGGCAACAGCGCCAACAGAGCGCCGAATCAAATCGTCCCCGCAACAATGCGAACGTATGACAGTTCCCTCCGCGGCGAATCGAAGCAGTTCTTCGGCTCGGCCTACCATCTTAAGGCGAACCAGAGGAAGAAGAATCTCCTTCCGTTCGAGAGCGACTCTGCCTTTCCAGCATGCGCAGCGGATTGGCCGGATAACGGATGCACCGTCCGTCCGGCGTCTCCTTACCCGCACGCCGAATCCTTCCAGCCATCCTACCAGAGACGATTCGAACTCCTGCAAAATCTTTCGCCGCTGGTGACGCGACTTCCGACTTCTGCCGTCAGCGAAGGCGGATGGATGATCCCGGCTCCGTCGGTGGGATACGACGATTCGGGAGCCTACGTGGACGGCCGTTTCCTCCAGGAAAATGCGGAAGCGAATCCCGTTCCCATCCAAATACCTCACAATTTCGATTACGCCGTAATACGAGACAGATCCGGTCCTGACGTATTCATTTCCGACGTTTGCGCTAAAAAAAACGTACCGGAAGCGACGTGCGGAGCGAAGGGTGGGATGCCGCTGCCGGAGGGACTCATTGCTGACGACGGAATTATTAAGAACGTAGAAGCAGAAATTGTGAGTAAAAAAAAAAAAAAACTTTTATGTGTTTCCTCTTTGGGTATAGATTCTCGTTGTACCTAAAACAATGCTGTTGAGGAGACGAACTTTTTAAAACTTATTTACGGTCCGAGCAGGGAAAATTAACGTGTATAAAGAAAAAAAATGTTGATTATTGCGATTCGCTTAATAATCAAATAGATTAATGCCGAATCGCACGGTTCAGGAGTCGCAAGTAAGATACGAAAACCGGTGCACGACAGCGGGGGTTTTTCGTTTGCGAAACCCAGATAATTAATGCTGATTTGCATGATTCTTAATCTGTTGACTATTCAAGGGAATAATATGCTGTCGGCGCCTTTCGGTTACGGGATCGCGTTTCGCGTGAAGGAAACCGTCTGCAAGCGGTGAATAAGATTTTATCCGACAGTTTCTCCAACTGATGTATCTGCCCGTTTCCCCTTGTGTCGCCACATCTCGGGGGCA
>JAOWBB010000007.1:2703878-2870108 GCA_028565995.1 Ricinus marginatus | reverse complement strand
TCCCCCCTCCCCCCCCCCCCCCCGAAGATAGAAAAATATTGGTAAATGACTCGTTGGGCAACGTGTTTTTATGAAGAATTTAAATAATATTGCAACACATAATATCATTTAAGTGACCCAAACAATTTTCACCGCCAAAGCAAATTCATTCTATACTACTTATTATGATTAATCTCATTAAATAGTATGAAGTTTATTTTATCGGTAATAAAGCTCGAGGTAAAGATCTAAATACAAGTGTAAGAGTATTTTAAATTAATTAACTACTATCCACGGGTAGAAAATCGAGACAAAGCATTAGAACTAAATTAACTCCTTCAACATTCACAAGAATTGCATTAACCCGAGCTTATATTAACATATACATGTCTAAGATAAAAACGTTTTTTTTTTAAGGATTAATAAAATGCACACTTTACTATAATAATAACCTTCTAAAACACATCATAAACTCGATCGCCGCAACTGTATTAGAAGTCCAAGCCTCATATGGTTCACTTACGACCATTCTCTTTTTTTTACAAACCACCGAACACAATTTCATTTCTGTTGGAGTGTTTGAATTTTTAACGTAATAGATTCGTAAATAAATTCGATCCATGTATTAGAAGCAACAAGAAAAGGATAATTAAGCGTCCAATTTTATCGAAATCAAAATATATATTAAAACCTTAACATGAAGCGACGGAAACGAAAGGAGAAAAAATGACAAAGTAGAAGAATGATCTCGTGCAATAAATCATAAAAAAATACAGCTATAAAATAGATGCAAGGAAATGAAGTGTGAATTCCTTTTGTACACTGGCAAAGTAGAATAGGGAATTTATGCACACATTGCCACGATCAAACAGAATTCTTCCTGCCATTTTGACATCAATGATAACTAATTGCAATGAATGAAAGTACAAGTTGTAGCTGGTTTTCGTTGTCCTGTACATACCAATCGAAATCGTTCACCGTAGGCTGAAATAATTCGTCATAAAGACACTACTGCATTAAGATATGGTGCAATTCTCCGTTGCATAGGTAATTGACTTTTTTCGGGTAAATATTAACTTTCATGTACTATGACTAATAAAAAGGTAATTATTGAAATTTATCACATATCCACGAAAAATTAACTTAATTTATATAAAACATTTAATCAAACCTATCGGTATTTAAAATTTTCTTCCTTACTGATAAAATTATTTTTAAATATCAATGTCAATATTTCTAATCGTATATAAAAAAATTTCATTAAGATACCAATCGTCGTGACTTTTACTTTCCATTATTTAAAATACGTTTATACAGGCACGCATTTATTTCGCTTATGTTACACGAAGTTATAAAGTCCGTGATGAGGGAAACTGAAATAGGTACACTAGCCTTAAGTTTTAAAATTTAGATTCAAAGAGAATTATAACTCAATGCATTCAAAAGAGAGCAACATAATAAATTACATAGCAACATCCGAAGTGAATAGTTGCAGAAGCCTGTCGTCATAGCAAAATCGGGTTCATTATGACTCTCGCTATTCCTCACACTGGTTTCAGACATTAGGCAACAACTTGTATTTTCCATTAATTATATGAAAAATAATAAGCATTAATGCCTGAACCTAAATGCGTCAGAAAATATCAAGGAGACACGTACTGCATTGTGGGGTTGTGAGAAACAAAAAAACAGGAAAGTTTTTTGTAACATTCTATAACTTTCCAATTTTATTCAAGCTATCGAAACTGCTTTGCTGCCAAAATCTAAACAATAACTGTCCCTGAGTAATCATCGTATACTTTGTATTCGGTAATTAATGCGCTTGGAGATTATCTCCAAGCGAAAAATTTAATTACCGATGATATCCGATATAAGGAATATCCATAAGAAACCTTAGTCCAGCTTCGAAAGAAGCCGTTCAAGTATTTTTAGATACAAAAAATGATGGAAGTTGCCTCAAGATAGATTTTTTATATTCAATTATAGATTTTCTTAGGTTGTGGCAAAGCAATGTTTGTGATTTAGAGATATTTTGACCAAAATTTTTATTTTAATACCAAGGTGTACCTCAAGATTTTTTTAAGTTAGAGAAAGGCAAAAAAATATTAATGGCTCCTTATTTGAGGAAGTTGAAATGCACAATTTGCACGTTCACGAGCGAGAAACATAAAAATGTTTACGTAAATAATAATCAAGCGTGCAACGTAATGAATGTAGACCAAAAATTCACAAAAATATAGTGATTACCAAAAACGGATGCACTACATAATATAAAAACATGGAATCTCAAAAAGTAAAACATTTAAAAATAAATGTATAAAAATAGCTTAATCTCAAAGAAATTTGCATTTCTTATTACTCAGAAACGTTAAAGATGAGACACTAAAAGTTAAAATCAACCGGAAATTCGGCAAAAAATTTTTATTACCGAGAAAGGAACTGTTGACCCGAGTCTAACGAGGTGAAAGGAAAATTATCCTTGTGTAATCAGGAAGCAAGCGAATTGACTTATTTAACTAATACACATGATGGCAACTTTAATCAGCATGCACATCTAGCGCATTCTTTTCTCTGCCTAATTCTGATATTCTTCCTCCGATATTTGACGAAATAGCCAATGCTGTAATTAAATCCGAGAGTCACCTTAAAACAATCTTATCAACTGATTTTGCTCCATTTAATTTTAAAAGATTTTAAACTTTTATTCTTAAATTTATTTTTATAGTTACTAAAATCGGAGTCTTTATTAATGCTAAATCGATCTTCGTCGACGGTAATTAAAAATAAGTTATTCTTTATAAGAAAATTTAGGAAAAAAATTTGATTTGAAGAGGGAAAAATATTCCACTATTTTAAAAGTATTATTTTAATCCGGAGGATTTTTTGAGGGCTTTAATGAAAATTTTTCTATGTGAAACTTCGACAATGATCGTTCAGACGGCTAATGAAAATAACTCTTAAAACTAACTCTTTTGTGTCCACCATTTGCCTTTACCAACTTTTAATTAATCAAATAAAGAAAGCCATATGTGACTGTATTTAAAATACAGTAAACCTTAATTAGATACCTTAACAAGAAATGAATGCAACAACAAAAAGATTATATCGAAAATTAAGATACCATAATTCAACTACTTTTTATAAATAGAGAAAACACGATCTGATTTCATTCGTATCTGAATCAATCTAAATTGAAATTATTTTCAATTTTATTACAAAGATAATACAAATTTATTACAAAATTTTTTCAATATCGTAGTAATTCGAATAACAGTTCCGTAAATTGTACAGTTTATCAGGTAAAAAATTTAATTTTAGATTAACTGTATAACAATCTGTTGTTCGAATATATTAATATTAATATAAGTCATAACCATGATTAAACGACTACGATAATAATTTAATGTTCATATAACTATGGAAAATGAATGCTAGTTAAATTTATTTGACTTTTCCTATTTTTATTTTGCTTCCGATTATTTTCAATTAGTCAATAGCTGGGATTTATGAATAAACTTATTACTTTAGTTTATCATATCATAAGGTGAAGCATTATTTTCGCAATGAAATGCTTTCAGTCAGTGAACCATCATCTCCAGTTTAAAAGCGGATCTGGAAATAGTAGACGTGTTCAGTTCAAAAACCTTTTTTCTGTTATGATTAAAACTCATTTTTAATATTAATGAAAAAATCTACCCAAACCTGACTGATATGGGAGTTTAGGGATCAGGAAATTTTCGATAAACTTGGTATTAAATGATATCTTATTTCATTTTCGCAAGTATTCACCATATAACACATGTATATGCCGTATAAGTATATAAAATATTAATTTCCAAGCTAGACATTTTCTTTTTTTTATATCCATATATACACTTACATAACTGTAACGTCAAATTATATTAATTCATTTCTTCGATTTTATTTATATCCCTGAATAGAAAGTAATATATATCAAAACATAAAAACTAAAAAAAACTGACAAAATTCGTACTTATTCAAATATATAAATATTGTGTCAATTTCTGATTATTTCTCTGTGTCAGTACATTATAGAAAACAAAATTGATTAAAACCAACTTCTTTATTTAAACTAAAATCTTATTAAAAACTTAAAATTTATAACTTTTGTTAATAAAGTGTTCAATGCGGTACCTGCGCCCTTCAATCAATACAAAGGTTAAATCAGAAAATGTCAGGCAAAAAGTCAAATTAAAGAAATATCAAAACGCCATTGTTGTTAGGATTGCTCGAATCCAATTTATAACTAAAGGATACTTAATGATAAAGACAATATTTTCTGGCAAATAAAAAACTGTGGTGCAGAAGTAAAAAAATTATATAGGACGATGGCAGAGTTCATCCCAGGTTTACATGTGCGTTGGGTAGAAGGCAATAACCTTGAGAAACCTTGCCACGGTCAATATATAATGAGCGATACCTGAATATCTTGCGTATAACCGTAACAAGTACATTCTTCCAGCAAATAATTTCTTTTTAGCTCAGATACTTCGGTTTTGTTTGCTTTGTTTCTAGAGTGAAATATAATCTAAAAATTTAGATATTATTAGATTTTCATGTGAAATTTGAATTGCTCTCTGTAATTCAAATTGTATTTGAAATTCTAATTAAATTTTTAAACATTAAATCTAATTGAACCATTGAATTACACAGAACAATTCAAATTTCTTTCTTGAAATTTTATTTAATAGCACTATTTAATTAACCGCTAATAAAATTTGTTTACATACCCCTAAATTATCCTATTTAAGGAAAACAATATAAATAATTTCCTTTTTAAAATATGCTACTCAACGGATAAATTATATTACAGGCTGTCAAATATAATTAAAAATTAATAATTTAACACTGAAATGTATTAAACGAAAAAATATAATGTTGAATATACGCCACATTGTCAAAAACGTATATTTTTTAAATTAAATAATGCATTTATAACTTGTTTGTAAATTTCCTTTCTAACTATTAAAATTATATCTTTTTTCTTACAATATAATATCAAAGATTTTATATTCTGTTCAAATCGAACAAAAACTGTTTCTTATTTCGGAATTCTCTATGTAATTATTAGATTACCTCTGTGTAATTATTAATATACCTCTATGTAATTATTAGATTAAAATGGTATTTACTGGTGGCGATATTGCAATTTTCAAACAGATATCATACAGAAATTTTTCTTTTATTTATTTAGACTATACCTATAAAAAAAATTAACCTACATTCTATAGATAAAAGTATATGTCTCGTACATAAAAGCATATTACAATTGAATTCGAAAAATTCGATTTCGCTATTGAAACAAGGTAGATATTGTTAAGTAAAACTACCTTCTCCAATATTTATAAAGTTACATGACAATACATGTCATGTATTTTCGTGTTTTCATCTTCCTCAACAAAGAAAAGCTGTCACTGAACTTCATTTATATATTACTTTGAATTTTAACATGCATTTTTAATATGATTTGATTCAAATTTTGTGCTTTTACAATTAAACTTTAATTTTTTTTACTTATAACGGGCTTATGCTACTAATGTCTTAAATATATATATTTATGTATAAGCATTAATAAAAGCATTAGTAAATGTAAAGTATTTTATGCTTATGTATAAGCATAAAAATTAATGTTAAAATAGAAATTATTTAAAGTATTCTCTTGATAAATGTAACAATATTCGGCGACAAAAAATTTTCATTTCCATACAAAATTCTTTAAAAATAGTTTTTAAAAAATCTAAACCGAATTTATTTAATAAATATTTTAAAATTTTGATGTACAAATTTGAATTTAAGATATCTTCATGTAATGTTGAAATTGAAAAAATAATATATAAATAATAAAGTAGATGCAACTTCTTTCGCTTTTGGCAACGCTGCACACATCCCATTAACAAACCGCGCTAGAAGAGTACCGCCTGAATACGGTACCTCTGTAGAGTTCAGTCAACGGACCCGACTTCATCCAATTGATAAAGACGTTGTCTTCCCACTTTCCTCTTACGCTTCTTTTATTTGAACACGATCTTTCGTTGTATTTCGTCAATGCTTATGACGAGAACATGCTTTGCAATTTCTTTTCTTTCATTTAATGATATTTCTCAGATCCATCATTTTACGTAAAAATGCAAAAAATCCAAACAACCTCGATCGATCTGATTTTTTAAATCTGAATCTGGAATAATGATAAATTTTATTATTTCTGCCTTTTTAACTGCTCGTCACGAAAGCGATTTAGGCGGGGCCCAAACAAGTGAACAGCTGATCGAACGACCTTAAAAGTACATACTTTTCTTCCATTTAAGCACGGTGGGAGTGTCCGGCCGCAATTGCGCAGGGCACAAAACATTTTCTTGCGATAAAATAGCTATATTTTTGCGTAAGCTTTCAATAACAAATAAACAGGTTCACACCTTGAGTCAGCAGTTCCTTTCAGATCGACAGAAATTCTGCCCATTTCCGGCGAAACTTTTCCTCAAATTTTCAACCGCATTCATTAAGCGAAATACTTCGGTACATGAGCAACGTTAATTTGACGTCAGCTACAAAGAGTTACAACCGTTAACAGCAATACAGACTTGAAACTTATGCCGCGTAAGCAATTTTCAGATGCCTTCGCACGTAATGGCAGCCAAAGTGTAATTAGTGAGCCCGGCACAAGTGAAAGTAAGAAAAATTTCGAAAGCGATTCCTGCATATCTCACGGGAGGCGCATGGCGACAGGCTTCCGTTTCTCAATAAAGTCCGATAGAGCTTCATAATATTTTCAAGGTCAAGGTTTAAATCTCACGAAAACACCATAACATAGAGGTAAATGCACCGATCGTATATGATAACTGTACATGTCCCATTAGGCCTCATTTTATGAAAGCCTCGGGCACTCCGCGATTCCTTCGCTGTTCCATGCACCTTTTTCGTTTCATGGACGACTACGACTTTTCTTTCGGACCGCGGCCTTCTTTAATTCGGCAACTTCTGACGAGTATTCAAACAATTGTCGTGCTTTTGGGTCACGCGTCCATAGGTACAGAAGGCAGGGTTTATAAATGAATTCTAAAAAAAATTAAACAGTTAAATCGAATCGGCTATTGAAATTTGAGAATTGCGGAAATCTATCAATCATACTCAGATATCGCACTGAAATATATAAATTAATTTTCACCTCGCTTTAACAATAACTTATCGCATTGTTTTTGCAGATGAAAACGACGTTTTGTAAATTTCCGAAATTCTCCCGAAAGCAAATCCTCGCGCCTTCGGCCGCGTTTACAAATGGTAATGTGAAAATCCCTAAGTCTTACAGAAAAACTTTTGATTTTTATTTACAAAAATTATATGCAACAAAACGCGATTAAAAGTTATCCAATTATTCCCCGGAAAATCCTAAAAACAATATATAAACAAAATATTAATTTACCACATGCATATTAATTAAGAATTTTGCAATACGTATAAAGATTAGAGCGTAAATTCAATGTGAATTAATTCTGCACGATTTTTAAATTATTTAATTTTAGGTTTGAAAAAGAAAAACACAATAATTGAAAACATTGGTAAAAGGGGACTGACGGCCATTTGATCTGCAGTAAACTTCGTTTAGTATCTTCTGGATATAAAAAAGGAAAACTTTATCTCGAATCAAGACGGCAACATACTATTTTCGGGTTTTAGAACTTCAGGATTAGAGCAAAAATTTTTTTTCATTTCTTTTTCTCCGTATGCCAAGTGATTGCTCCATTTAGTGAACGGATAGGATTGCACCTCGGGCACCGTGACATAACAGAAAAATGTGGAAATATCGACATTAATATTTCAAATCTGTTTTTATGCTCTGGCGGCAATGAATGACTGACCTCATCCAAAGTGCCAACGCTAATCTCGGTTCATACGACCAAACGGCTAAAAAATTTAAAACTTGGAAGAAAAAAAAAATTTCATTCCAAGCACCGCTTAAAAATTCAAATTTACATGGAATTAAATTTTGTGGATATAAATTTGAAATAAAAGGAAATTTCATTATAATTTCAATCTTTTCATCGAAAATAACAATTACTCTCCCAAAAAAAGAAAAAAATCACTTCGTAACCGCACATATAACCGATTAATTAATCAACGATATGATACTTAAGTTGCATGTTACAATGCGATCATTTTGGCCGAAGGCACAAGTACACGACAATGTACGAACAAAAAAAACTGCTGTCCACTATTCGAAGTCTTATACAAGTTAACTTCGTAAATGCTTCACATTTTCACGTCTTCCGATATAAAAATCGAGAATTTCTCAGTAACCTTGAAGAGCCTTGGTATTAGATGACTCTGGGTTTTCATAAATTACACTTTGCACACGCCGGATTGCAAGGGATACCCTACTTCGGGGACTTTAAGTGATGACATACCAATTTCGGAAGAAAAAGCAATCCGAGGCACTCATTAATAATAAATATAACCTAATGTGGAATTATATGAAATCAGAAAGAAAAATAGCGAGTGTTAATCACAATCTTTATATGTCGGTCAAAAAATTAAAAAATTCTTGCCACTCAAAGTCGAGAAAAATCTTCAAATATTTACAATAAATCAAAGGTATTTTCCTTGAAAATTGTTAGTGTAAATCCATTTTGTCACTGAATAAATCAGATATTTTTTCATTTAAACGATTTAAAAATGAAGTGCATTGAAATATACTCTTCTAACCAGACATTGTCATCTTTAAAATCACCTTTCCTAAACCAATATTAACGTGGCAGGTTTCCTTCCGTTTGTGTCCTACATTTTTGAAATGTTTAAAAATGATGACAGTATAAAAAGTTCAGCGAATCCAAAGGCACATAAAAATATAATGATCTAGGATGCAATTGACTGGCAAGAAAGACAACACCGGTAATATTGTTTCAATGTCCCAATCTCAAAATCCCATTATTAACATATTTCCCCTTAGTTCAATAAATTTACAAATGAATAAGACCTGCTATTAGCACAAAAAGAAAAAAACTTGAGAAATAATTATTACTTGAGAATGTATCATACGAAAAGAACTATAATTCGATACCTGGTACTAATTAATTGATATTGGTGGTGAATGTCTGAATACTCGAATATCACTTCTAACGGGACACAAATTTCATAAGATATGTTCGCACGAAATGATGAATAAACCGTTAATAAACATTATTTTATACTTGATTGATCACTGAAACTACTATTAATTTAAAATGTTTCTATTATGGCACTGTAATACTTTTAAAATAATTAAAATAATTTATTGTTATTATTCAAGTTTCATAAAAATAAAAAAGAAAAATATATTTATTTTATAAAAACTAATAAGTCTTATGCAATCCCGTTACCAATATGTTGTATGACCCGATATGCCCCAATTTTTGGTTTGAATGATTTGCAAAATACATGACGGTGAATCAAGGTTTACAAGTACTAAATTCATTCATTTTCTCTGCGTATAAGTTGTTGGAAGAAAAAGAATTCAAATGGAAAAGCGAAAACATTTTAATGCCTTCTATAAAGTCTTATCTCATTTCTCTTCGTTTTCTTCTCTTAAACCTTAACATAATTGATATTGTCTATAAATTATTTTATAATAAGTATAACTGAAAATAGATGAAACATCAAGAATTAATGTTTTTAAAAACAGAAAGCTTTTGCAAGTACTTTCATTACCAAGATATAAGTAATCTCATTTAATAAAGTATTGAAAACAAGTCCAGTTATAAAACGTTAAAAAGATAAATTTTTTAGATGACTTACTTATTGACACTGAATGTTATAACACTAAAAGCCTTGTTGGATTCAATATTCAATGTAATTATATTATTTTCTATGTCTTAGTAGAAGAGATAATAATTACGAAGTAAAATTTATCCAAAAAAATCAGTTTTAATATTTAAAATCTAATTTTAATTAGATTTTATTTTTAGTAAGTTAAACGGCAATTAAATGTATTTTTATAAGAGATTGTTTTTTTCAGTTTTCTACCGTTAAAAAAATTTTAATCTAATTTGAGACGAGAATATATGTCTAATCTAACAAAATTACAATTACATCAGTTTCAACATATTCTGATTTAATTATATATTCTAAAAATGTATTTATAATTTAATTACAAAATTGATATTTAATACATTATGAGAACCTTAAAAACAGCTCCACCTTTGTCAAATAAACGATATTTATATAATCACGATACAATTCAGAAAAAATATCTTGTTTTGAGGCAGGATCTTTATATGGAATTATATATTGATTGAATCACTGAATTTATTAAGCTGATATATATGTAATTTCGTTCAAATTGCGACATATGAAATTTGGATAAAAAAATCACGTTAAATTAGGTGTATTTAAAGTGAAAGATTTCTTTTTAATCTTCAAAACAATTATGAAAATATTTAAAAAATTTATTCTAGAATATGGAAATTCTCAAGAGTTCGATTATGATCAAAATATATTGTCTATAAACCTTCACTGATAACTGATGATATTTATATATATTAAAATAAAAGAAAGTAAAAAATGTTTCGGAGTTATGCTGGAATGAAGCATGAATCCAGGAACTCACGATTTTTTCTGTAATGTACAAGAAATTAGCTCTTTGCCGATCAGTTCATCATAAAATGTTTTTTTAGGCAAACATTTTTAGAAAACTTTTTTTGAATAAACAATCTTGCTTATTTTATTAACGTAAACTAAGAAAATTTTTCTGGTAGAATATTAGTTACATGTTATATTCATTATAAATTCGAAATTTATGAGAGACATATAATATGTATATAAATATAAATCGATAACACTTTAAATTCACTTTAAATTGTTCATCCAGAAACTATATTTTAATACTAATGAATGAATACAATGTTTTAAATAAATTCAAGATCAGAGAATATTCATTATTTTGAAGCTACGACTATGTTATAAATGCATAAAAAAATGTTTCTAATTGATTTTTAACCAAGTAACGGCAACTGTCATTTTGAATGCTAAGTACGGAAATCATAATAATTAGAGTGAATACAATCAGCATTATTGAAAGAGCAAAACCATAAATGGAAATTAATGAATTTTAATATTATGAGAACAATTTCACATATTGTCCACTTAAAAGGGCAAATTCGTTTTAAGTCCTCAGTTTAAATTTAGACTTTATGCCAATTTAAGTAATTTATATATTCATTTGAATCTCTTCAATTGGTGAAACGACACTTCTTGATAATATTCTGTGAGGTGCAATCTTGAAATGTCCTTGCAAAACAGATTTATTCGTTTAAAAACAATTATTTAATTGTATAATGTCTAATACAATACAAAAAAATTAATTTGATTAACTCAGGGACGAGAAATAATACTCTCAATAGCTTCAAGGCTGTGAATATTTTTTAATATATTTTATCATGATAAAGATCATAAAATTCGAAGAACAAACATATATTCTTGTCAACTTTATGAAAACTTTTTGTAAATTAAGTTTTAAAAGTTAAATTATTTAATCACTTAGCAATAAACTACAAATAGTTATCTTACATTACTATGCTTAAGACAAGAAAAGCCTCTCAATTTTCTTCCAAAATCAAATTGTTTTTTTAAAACATAATATACTTATTTCAATTACCCACTTAAAAAAAATATGCCCAATAATATTTATCTTTAACATTTAAAAAAATTTTTTAATTTTACATCATGTCTTGCTTTATTGTAACAAAAATCTTTCATAAAATAGTCTTCAACTTAATGTGATAAACTAAATATTATTCAAATATGTTTTAACAAAATAAGGACACCAACATAAAAATATTTTAAAATACTAGATAGCTGCAATAAAAACGCGAGAAAGTTGATTTTAATATCAAATAAAAAATCAAAACCGCAAACGAAAAAATTTTAAATTTATATTCTCATATTTCATCATTCAGTAATGCAAGTTTCTCTGATACAGTGTTTTCTCTGAAAATTAGTCACTACCCATTGCACTGTGAGCAAGTTTTGGAAGTCATCCTATTGCCAGATTAAAACTCACAAGTTGCATGTTATTATGTGCAGATTAAGGAATTCCCAATGAAAAAAGCCTTGCAATTCTTAATTGATGATTCTTTTAATAAGATTTATGGGAAAAATTATTTAGGTTAAGGAATGTTCATAGTTTGTCATAATGTCTGGGGATCTCTAACTTAAGTATATAATTGTTTTAATATCATTGGTAAATTTGTTTTTCGTTTTTATTCTGGTTAATAAAATTCTTATAATGAACATAGATATGTTATCGAAGAATTAAACCTTAAACAGAGTTATAAAGCCATAATGATTTTCGATCAAATAATTAATCGATCAAAATATTTCATACTGTTTTTAAAATTAGATGCTTTTGAAGTATTATGTAGATACATAAATATATTGTTTTAAAAATTTAAAATAAAAGCCTTAAATAAAAATTAAAAAAGTAAAAGTTTTAATAATATTGATATGATCACAGCGAGACTTTTAAGAGTATGAGAATATTAATATGTAAAAAAATTTATGATTCTGTCCATGTGTGTTAATAAATAATATTTCAAGAAAATCGACATGCTAAAATAATCCAAATTTCTTGTATTATTTCTGCAATTATATTTTTTTTTTTTTGATTGATTTAAGGGATTCTAAAATATTTATGACTTCTGCTTACTTAAGGAAACTTAAATGCTGAAAAGAAAGATTTTCATGAAGGAAAATCCTACTCGAGGGTAAAGTTTAAGGTAAAAGTTTTTTACAGGTATGAAACATCCAATTCTAACATTGTCACATTATCAATAAGAACTGTAAAGTTTCAATGGATATCAAAATTTGAGGTTAAGGTTTTTATCGAGATTTTTAAAAATAAATTGTTAAATGCTATTAATTAAGTCTAATGCATTAAAGCATTCGGGGTTCACGTCCTTGCACCAACGCCCTTCACTACACTTTTTGCATTCGATTAACTAAATCATCAGAGACAAATCTCGACTTCCGACCCCACGACCCCATCAAATAAAAGATTCTATACGGGACATATAGATGTTACCGAATACGGTTTAGAAATGTTTCTGAAGGTATCAAGACTACAATTAGAATAGCACTTATTCAGCGAGGATTACTATCATAACCGAAAAATTGAGTTAAATTCAACAACCTACACATGAACTTATCAACACCAATAACAAAAATGTTATACATTTTTCATATGTAAATCAAAAATAGTTTACAAATAATGCATTTAAGCACATGCGTTTTTCTCTGCGTTTTCTTTTATTCGCGCTAGTTAAATTTTGAATGATAAAAATCAATTTCATTAAGAAATATGAACAATGCTATCTTCCATTCTCCACTTTATCCAAAAGCCCTAAACACAATTAGCAGTGCAGTTCTTAATATTCAAAGTCAAGGGCGCGATAACTTATATGTACATTACTAAAACTGTTGTAAATCACCTAATTAATATTTGATTTAAGCAATGAGCATGATCAATCATTAGGAAGTAACATTAAAAAAAAAAAGAGTCAGCTAGATTTTTTTGTAATTTCTATGTACAGCTACTACATAGCAATTAAATTCTATGTTTCAAATAAGAAATTTAAGTCACTGCCGCATCTATTGTTCTTTGCAGAAGAACAAAGTCCTTAATGCAAGTTTGTAGTTTGCACTAAGAATTGAAGAAATACAATAATAATATAAAAGTGTTTTTCACCAGATTTTGTGGATCTTAATTTTATATTTTAAACTGTCCATTATATGTCCGCTCAGAAATGACATTACCTTGCTGATTCACATTTTTAACCATCTATGGCCTCCATTGCGAAATCAAATAAAAAAAAATTAAAAATAATCACCATTGTTCGTAAAATAGAATTTCTTGAAAAAGAATATAGCAAGAATAAAAAAACTAAAATTATATTACACGTTGCTCTGGGTAACATAAACGATTCATTCTTCAAACCTCTTATGAAACTAGTGACGAATCAAAAAAATATTTCCTTTATACATTAAGCAAAGTAACAGACGCCTGTACTGATCAAAATAATTTAAAAAAAAAGCAAAACCATCAAAAAATTTGCCGTTTACGTAGAAAGTGACAAGAAAAGTAAACAAATAACTCAAATGAAATAAAAAATTCTATCATGAAATTACATAAGTTAATGGTAATTTGAAAACTTTCGAATGTTGCCCTGAAAATCGTTTTCGTATATCAGTTAATGCACAAATTATAAATGAAAAAATTACATGAAAATGAGTTTCCTTATGTTTTAAGATAATTACAAAAATCATCATTGAAACATAAAAATCGGCAAATGCGGAAAATTGAAGACGATTAAATACATTTCAATTTCAAAAATTTCAGAATTCTTAACATTGCTAAATGTTGAAAAAGTTTCAAATTTTGATCATTAACGTAACAGCATGAATGAAAGTTTGAAAATAAATAAATTTAGCATACTCCATAAATAATGGATACATCGTATAAGCACTCATAATAACCGATCATTTTTACTGTAAATTAGCGAAAAATTTGACACTGAAGACCCAATATAAGAAAAAATAAATTTTTAGTAATAATAAATCATAAACATGACACTAGAAATGTTTATTTCCAGGCATATAACTCTGGTGTGAGAGCAACATCCGATACTTTGATTAATAATAAAACCAAAATTAATATTTTGGACTTTAAAATTGTACTCGATTTTTGACACGGGAAGCCGAATATTCGTCAATAAATCTCATCTCACCGGCGGCTGAAGCTCAGATTTATTACGGCACCTCCGTCATAACATCAAATTGATTACTCACAGTATATTAAATCGCGAAAAAAAATTTAAATTCATAAGCTTCAAATTTAAATACGATAACATCTGAGCGAATTTTTAAATGTTTGGATTTGTTTTAGAGCATAAAAAAAAATTAAAACCTTTGGAAAACAGCTAATATCTAAACACAGTACAAGAAATTAAATTTAATTTATTGAAGAGCTTTATAGAAGAAAGCATAAGACCCAAAAAAGGTCAAGCTTTGACACCTTATTGAAAAGATACTGCATCAAAAACATGAAAATTTACCATGTTTATATCATTAAAATTTAATAAATTGATATTATACTGCGTCTTTTTTGCTATAAATGTACAAAAATATCTTTATTGAAAAGTTATCCATAGACATTCCCTGCAAAAGCTAAGAGTAAATAAAATCATTAAATTTCAAGCAATAAAATTATTTTTATATCATAATTTAATAAAAGTTCAAGAAGTCCATATTGCTAAAATTATTCTTAATTAAACATGTTTTTATATGGGCTTAAAACGATATTAGATATATTATAATTTTCAAAATTTTTTTATTGAAAAAAATATATATTAACACGGAATATATATTACAATTAATAGCCGTTCGAATACTATAAAAATCATCTAACATAATTAGTGAATTCATCGCAGGAGCTTAACGAACAATTAAGTTAACTGTAAACACCATTTTTTTAGTTTTTTTTTATACAAATCATATTAAAATAATAGTACTCTCTGTTGATGTGTTAATGATACTGTTTCAAATGAGTTTTTCTAGGATAAAATACTCATAGTAAACGATTAGGTACATCGCATTTCATCGTAAATGAAACGTAGGGTGTTAATTTTTCCAGTTTCTTTACATAATACATTTCATCATAATCATGTATACAAATACATAGTGTATCAATATCTTGGCTTTCCTGAGCCTATCAACATTCGTCTCTAACCCTATACAAAAAATTGAGCACAATAAACGCCTTAGGTATTGTACTTAATCGGGTGTGAGTCGAACATATGGATCATGTGTATAAATCGAAACAACTTCAAGAAGATAAATACTCAATGAAGTTAATGCCAATTTATTTATAAAGGTACACAACTATATTAGTCAATACTTTTTTATTATGCGTTGAAATTCATTTCAAATTTAGAAGCTGATATTTGAACAAATGATTTAAAATACCCCAAATTCTTCAACAAGAAGAGTGAATTCCTAAAACACAAACTAATTCATTTTGCAGATTATAAAGCTCCAAATAGTGCATAAAATTAAACATATTCCGATATTATTATTATTATTATTATTATTATTATTATTATTATTGTGCATAATAATTTATAAACTTTTCAGATGAATGATTTCGGAAACATACTGATCCATATAAAAGAATATTCGTTTATGCTAGAAAAGTCAAAAAGTTTTTATTAAATATATGGTCATAAATGAAAGATTAAAGCTAATTTCATATTAAAATTAAATATAAACTAACGACTGAAAAAATAATTCTTTTTTCACTGAATGAATGAATACGTCAAAAATAAAAGTGAGTTTAATGCATAATTAATTTTTAATTAACAATTATTTTTATTTAGCTTTGGATACACCAAGAAACCACGTTATGATCACTCTTCGATTGTGTGTAAGTTTTAGTCAATAATTCGCTGGGAATTATATTAAATAATTTCGGCATAAAACTAAATAATGAATAAAAAAAACAACGTGTTTTAAATCAGTGTAAAATTTTTAACTTTTTGATTACAAATGCCTAATTGTAATTCTTTTAGTTGGAAACAGAATGTATGATATTACATCATCGGAAAAAAGAATGACATTATGAACAATACTGATTTATTGAAATCTGTGTGTCCAATTGTAAAAAAAATTATGGAAAGCAACTACTATTGTGCAGAAATAAACTGAAAATTCTGAATTTTTCCTGTAGCTCACAAAAATCCAGCAGTATAACTTACTTAAAATTCCGAAAATTGTTAACGACATTAAAATCAAAACTAAAAATATTCCGAGCATCCATACTTCCTAAATCTTAGTGTATTTAATCAGAATACATTAAAGTGGCGATATAAGATTTAAGACCTGTCACAATTAGTAAATTAAAAAAACGCGAAGAAAACGTGCTATTTAAAATTATGCGCTTAATTAACAGAGTGAAATTAATTATTAATTAAAAACGGATAAGGCACCAAGACCTCGTCGATCAGGAAGCTTATATAACTACAGAAAAGTTCATGTGCAAATAATAGGCACGGGGAAGTATGAATAAGACGTGAGCAAGTAAATAAAATACGCGCATTTGATGTCAGACTTCAGATTTATGACAATTACAGCGCCACATATAATAATATATAATATATAATAATAATAATAATAATAATAATAATAATAATAATAATAATAATAATAACGTGAGACATCATATTTATGCAATAAAACCACCAGCTCTTTCTTGTTATGATTAGCTAACAATATGAATAGCGTCCAAAAATCAATGCCTGAAAATTTATATCTACGTAGATTTATTTCAGAATTTACATATAGTATATACAAATTTACAAAAAAGCTCTCCAGTCCTTATCCATTCGAATAAAGAATCTGGACTGTTTCGAAATTATCCAGTACATAAGGCAAAATACATAAGTTTTCCCTTTCATTGCTTTGAGTATTCTTTTCATTTCTTACAACTAGTCTTTCCGGAAGATTTCGATTAACGAAATATCCTTTATTGACAAAGTGATGAAGGAAAAGAAAACGAACATTATTCAGTATAACAGAACATGTGCAGCATTTATCAGCGACGCATAAAAGAGTTCCATTAGTAACATTAATCTTCTCTTTATGCATGCAACATTCGATATTACAATAAAACGTTTTACTAATTTACTCTGATTATCAATTTAGTTAGTCTCAATTACGGCATTATGGAAAAATCCTCATTTTCTAAGTGTCAAATTAAGGAATCTTTAAATGCGCCATTAACAAGTCTACTTAATTTTCTCATAGAAACACCTAAAATTCAAATGATTACTATTCAAAGATTTTCATTTTTTCTTAACTCTTAACGTGTTAACAACAAAAATTATTTAATTTCTTTCCAAACGAAATTCAAAATTAATATAGATAAAAGTTTAAGATCCACCTCAGACTCTATCTCGGACCTTAAATACAATCACCCTACAAGAAATCATTGAAGCAGAAAAATACTCTTATTTCATGCACATGACTTCAATTCGGGCAACTCCTCTAAATTATATTTTTAAAAAGGGTTGCAAAACTATACCATACAAAACATTAATTCTTGGCTTCTGAAACGATAAACAAATTGATGAACTTGATTTTACTTATACATTTAAATACAATTATGAGAAGCTTAAGATTAGTGTAAAAGTCTGCTTAAATAATTCAATATTTAATTTATAAAACTTTAAATAAATTTATAAAATTTGGAGGGAACAAATTTCAAAGTTAGAGATAGCTATTTATAGTATCTGAAAAAAAACACAGATAATCTCAAAAACTAAAACAAAAGTTTGGCTAATAATTAAAATAGCTCACTCATATCAGTGGCAAAACAATAATGAAACCATTAAGGTTTAAAAAAATTTCTTAAGCAATATCTGACATGTTACAATATCTCAAATATCATGGGTAAAGAATTTTAAAAACAATTCTTTGAAAATCACTTGGTCTTTTTCAGATATAAGGTTTAGGGTTAGCAAAATAAATTTTTCATAGCAGAATTATATTCATGTTTCTTTCTGCATAAAATAAATCTTTTTTAAATTTAAAAATTTATACATTTAAAATATATAAAAATTTACTGACTAATTATATTCTATATATAACTAACTATTATATATTATATATTTCTACTAAATAATTAAATGAATTATTAACTGTTACATATTTTTTTCCATCAAAACTTAAATAGATAAAAATTATTATAATATATTTGGATTTCATAAATAGTAATTTTAAAATTTAAGTATTTACATAAATTAAAAATGAAAATACATAAATAAATCATATATCATGTAAATGGAGGAAAAAATCTAAATTATGTTATATGTCATAAGATCTAATAGTAAAAAAAAAATGAAAAGAACTTTGATTCAGCATTTTCATAAAAATTTCAAACTAAATGAAGAAGTCAATAAAAAAAATCCTTTCAACAAAATGAAAACTAGAGTTTCTTATATAATTATTTATTTAATGAATGTTTATTATTGATTAAATCAAGAAAGCAATAACCAACAACATAACAATGATTACTATTTGATTTGAAACTTTTTAATTTTTAAAGTTTCAATGTTTTACTAATATGGAGATAAAAATATGGTAAAATATCAGTTATTTATATAGAATTTTATTTATATAGAATTTTAGAAAACTTCAAAGCTAAATGATATTAAAAACTTAGATTCTATTATTTCATGTGCTTCCTTTTTATAAATTAAAACATGTTGCAAATGTCCTTATATTTATTAAATTTTTCTAAATCATAAAAATCATTAAATGTATTTTACATTTTTTTATATTAAAAAGTACAGATTGTTGATCATTATTATTGATCAATATTTAAATTAATATCAAGAAGTAAGGAGAAAAATGGAATTAAATATAACTATTTTTCAGGAGCATGTATTAATCTATAGATTAGATTTTTAACTTAGAAAAAATTTCATGAATGATATTTTGGTAATTATACTAAATAAAATTCCATAAATAAAATTTTGAAATTTATCCTCACTATTTTAAAATAATCTCTTTCAATAAATTTTTTTATTTGTTTAGCTATACCACATTGAAAGTGCATTACTGTTCAGAGGACTTTTTTAGTAGTAAACATTTATTTTCATTGAAATAATAAGATCAAACTATAAAAAAATTAGATGTTAAATTTTAAAAAATTATCTTTAGAGGAGGAAAAACACTGAAAATAATTTATAGAGGGGAAAATTGCAAATAATTAATAAATTATAACTGTAAGAATTTTTTTATTATACCTTTATAAAACTTTATAATTTTTAAAATTTTTAAAATTCCTTTTTCTGACTTTCAGTACAGATATTGTTCAATCAGTAATTAACTTTTTCACATTTAGCGTAAATATGATCCGAGAATAACCCTTATTTACTTCTGAATTTTCGTAATAAAAATCACTATTACTTATTCTGATATAAGAAAGAAGTCTTACCTGTATTAAAGATTAATCGTTAAAAATTAAATTATACTTTTTTGGTTCCATTTAAAACCATTACGTTCGGTGTGAAAAATGTTCGGTCAAGTGACGCCAAAATTAAAAATCAGAGTGAAATATTAACTGAAGATAATAACAAAGGGAAAAGACAGGTTACAAATTTAATTTTACAAAAATAACATAAATTAATAATGAATATAAAAATAAATTTACATTAAGCAGATGTATTTGACAAATTGCACATTTTCTCCCTACAAGAGGCAAGTCGCACCAAGCACTCGACTACGGCTCGCAAAATTAACTGTCATTTCAAATGTTCAACGGTAAAATTTACCAACGCTATCTACATTATTTAACAAACGTTCATTAATCATCGACTTGTTGCCCGGCTTTGATTGGTCGACCGGAATGGTAAATGGGTCGTTCGTTGAAGATTTTTTCCCTTCCGTTTTCTATGATTGAGCATCAGTTCGAACGCCATTACAGTCGAAGAAATATTCTGCATTAAGTGATGCTCCATTTAAAAACTTTGATAAGAATCCAGGTTGAAGGGAAGAGGAAAAAGAAAGAAACTATATTTGATTTTTTAAAAAGATAATATGTATGAATTAAAAAAATTATGATTAAAAATTTTATGAAACTTAATCATCCGGTATATTGCAAAATTTTAACTTCACAAATGATAGTATATTCTACATTATTCGCACAACGGCAATGACGGTAATGTATCAATACTTTTTCAGCAAATCAAATCCATAGATAATAACGACAAGACATTCACGTGTACATGATTATATTTGTTTTAAAGGCATGTATCAAATCTTTTAGTAACTATTATTGAACTATGTTCACTGATAAAGTTTCAAATTCATTTTACTACATCATTAATGTTATTTTTCATTATATATCTTGAATTATCTTTTGCTTTTACTAAGCAAATGCTTCCATCAGAACCTTCTGACCGATCCTAGGTATTTCCAATAAAACACGCCATCTTTTGAGTGTAATCGCGAAATGTGGCACATACATTCCTGTGAACAAATCACAGTTTTAAAATTTGAAGGCGTGGATCATTTTTCTGGCAGAAAATTGTCAGAATTTGACACTTGTCAATCATTTAATTTTAGTTTTGACAATCATTGGTTTTAGCTCAGTTATAATTTACGTTTTTTTTTTTTTTTACATTGTTTCATATCAATTCTTCATATAAAAATTTGAATTCAAGTCTGCGTCGAAACCAGGTACGAGCGACATCTTTGGCGCAAAATATGAACGTTTTAGCCTCTTTTCTCGACCAAGGTAGAAAACCATTTGTTAACTTTTGAAATATTTAGACCGAAACTGCCGTTTAAGGCAAACGACTTTTTATCATTTCAACAAGCCGTTGAAACGATAAATGAAAAAAACTGAAATGGATTATTATAATTGTTCGATGGCAATTGACGATGGTATTTTCGAGTCTGGCGCAGCTCTACTGGCAGGAATCCAGAGATAATTAAGAAAAGCAGGGTTACTGTGGGCGTTACACACGTATGGATTGGTTTTTAATCCAGTTTTTCGTTCTCTGGAAGCGAATTCGAGGCTATGATACTTGAAAGAACAAAGCAAGGATACCACATTGTTTTGATGCAATGTCGGGCAGTGAGTGGAAACTAAATCGGAAGCTGTCTTCAGGTAAGACTTGTAATAACTGTAAAACGTAAACTATACTCATTCAAAATTTGCCACTTATATCATAAGTCACAAATACTGTATGAGGAAGGAAGAAAATTTCGGAAAAAGCTTAACTTCTCCTTAATGAACTATGGTGTAGGTTTTCACAATTGCAAAGTTAAAACAGAATTTAAGAAATCCAAATGCAACACAAAAAAGGTTTATCGGACTTCTTTTTGTATCGATAAATTTTAATCAGGAACATTTAATCGTAAGGACTAATACATTTCTTTACCGACTTTCCTCTGGAATTGTTGTCGGCGCCGCGAAGAGATTAGGTAACTTAAATTTCTATGTTCCTTTTAGCAAAGTCATGGCAATAGATCGCTCTGGTACAAGAGAAATTCAAGCACTGTCTGTTCTTCATCAGCTATTACTTGTACAATGTCTGACAAATGGTGCGAGAGTATGGTGGGGATATCACTGTGCAGTAGACCTCGGTACTAGTGCAATTAACAAGTCAGTAACCGTGTTGTTGCCAAACACTTCTCATGTTATGTGCGATATTGTGATGTTCATGGTATTTTCGATCTAGCGAGGGGTTCTGTTGGAAAAGATTTTTAAATGTCTGACCAGGATCACTCAACTGGGTTAGTTTCACATATCTTAATTATTCGCAATAAGTTTTTGTCACTGAATTGAACTATTCGATGTCAATTGCCTTCCAGTTCATTTGCACCTAAAATTTCATATCTTTACCTTTTGTTGTATGAAACCGAACTCAAACAAGTGTACAACAAAAATAAATTAATATTTTGTACTTTGACCGTTTCCAATAATGAATAAGTCCAGTTCTTAGCATCATTTTGAGATGCTTACCTTAGGAGAAAAAATTATAATTTAAAACATTATAAATTGGGTTATTTAGTTAGCTTTCTTTTAAGTCGAGAGATCAATCAGAATGTCGGGAAATTTCAAATTGTCAGTCTTTTTGATAGGTGACAGCAATTTAGGAATTTTTACACGATAAAATAAAAAAAATAAAATAATTCCTAATTCTTTGGCTATCGGAGTAGATTACGACCTGGAATATTTCCTTCAGAATATAAAAGATTTGTCATTCACATTTTTATTCGAAAAAAGAGAGCACTACATGAAATATCTATGCTTTTAAGAGTTCGTATTAAAATTGGTAAGTTACTTCCATTTTGGCTATTACCTAGGACTGACGGATAAAACTCATTCTGCATTTACTGAACTCTACGAGATAGGCAATTGAAGTGAATTTTCTCTATTTCAAAGCATGTTAGATAATTATAAAGCGCGGTTCCGATTGCCCTTGAATGTGTGCTTCCGCATGGTCGATATATTTATATTCAAAAGGCGATGACAATAAAGCTGGGCAATTTGAATGATGTGGCACATTGTTGATCCCTATAAAGGTAATGCTTAAAAATCTAATAATATCCCACGGCGAATGCTTCATATGTCACATTAAAAATGCGGAAGACGTAATTCGAGGGATTTTGGACCATTTACAGCATCGTCAAATAAAAGTATTTCTCGAGGCATTTCGCCTTTTTTCCTCCCAAGTTAGTAACTTCTGGATTTGTCCCGCGGACTGATCCAGTTACTTCATAATTTATAAAATGATCATTTTTTCACTTTGTTAATGTATTGGAACACATATGTTCCTCCTTCTCCCATCAATGAGTGCTGAGAGTGATAAAATACGGTATCAACAGATGAAATGTAACTTCAGAGAATACTTCTACAAAATACAAATACAAAATAAAATAAATATATGTAATAATACATATATTTCACAAGCCAAAATGGGAAATTTTTTAAATTTAGCACTTTTTTTAAATGCAGTTCATATAAAGTAATATATAAGATTTGATCTATGCAAAGATCAAATTTTAAAAATTTGAATTTTACAGAGAACAATTGAAAAAGTGCGAAAAATGATTATATTTTAATAATCATTTAGGATATTTAAATTCCCAGAGATCCTCTATTATGTTTCTATATATAAGTAGAATTAAAATTAACATTGGAACTACCAAAGTCTGCGCTATTGAGTTACACGTAAAATAGTAGGCATTGAGGAACTGCAATTAGAATCTTTTTTATTCCATTGGAAAAAATGCATTTCATTAGTATTATGAGGTTGTTTATCGTTTTCCGAAGTACATAATCAAAGAACACATTAAAAAGTTAATATTCCATTCCAAGGGGAAAATTAGGAACATTCTAAAACGTTTAAATGTAACTCGATTCAATCGAAGATTCCCGTTTTTCGTCCTTCATTTTTCATCGATAAGCTGGTAACATTCTTATTGAAATGCATGCAAAACTGGTTCTCAATTCGGATTAACAAGTCATGTCAACTTCTGAATACCTTCTTGCATTAAACAATTGTAAAAAAGTATTATTCAAGGTTTACGATGAGAACTGTGCACCTTGGAGAAGGAGGATAAAGGGAAACTATGCGGATAATCGAAATTGAAGGGTATTTGGACCGGGAAAAAGATTTCAAGTTTTTCAATTCGAATATAATAGCAGAATACTAAAGGAATTATTTATTAAAGATCATTTATTAAGTAGCATAGATTGAGGACTGTAAGAGAAAGCATCACGTGAGAAGTGTCACAAGAATAACATTGTAAAAACCTACATGTTCGAAGATTTAAGAATCGGGGATGTGGATGCGAAATTTTTGCTTTCGCTCTTATGATAAATCAAAAGAGCATACCAAAACTTACAAAAAAACTTTAAAGTAATTTGTCTGGCATTTCATTAATTCTTCTTCATCTTGACCGACTTTTTATTAGTATTTTATCAGCTATTTACTGGCTTTATAAAAGTATATTATCTCAAAGCGGTTTCATTCTCGTTGCCCAGTAAGTTTCTTCAGTACTCTGCTTCATCTATTTCACCCATCACCTACTTAATTAAAAAGAAAACATGAAATTTTGAGGACTTCCTCATTGGAAGTTTTCCTTTTCTCCTTTTCCAAAAGCACCGAAACATCTTTCAACATGTTTTATATGAGAAGTCGTTGCATTTCGCAAATATAAGATTTTTCTCAATCTGAATGTTATTATACTTTATATATCAGTCGTTACAATTCCGTGACACTGACCAATGTCATTCTTTCAAATGTCTCGCAACACAATTACCTGTTAAATGTCTTTTTGACTGAGTTCTTAATGATCAAATGAATGGTGTTTCAGAGCATGAAAACATTATTCTCCGCTTGAAACTTCGTGTATGTTTTTTTGATTTCTTCTAAGCTCACTTACGAACGCCATATAAATGCGTAATTACGACTGGAATCCTTCGAAAATTTCGTTTTCAGGTTCATATATGTTATGCAGGGTCATTTATTGAACGCATGCGAGAAAGGTTTCTACCACTTTACCAAAAAATTATTACGATGATTTAGTGACCAAAGGGTGTTGGCGAATTTCAAAAAACTTTTGGCTTTTGATTCCACACCTGGTTTATATAGAGAGGCGAATCTATCAAGACACCGATGTTACATTCGTCAACACAATTGGCGAACTCTATGTTATTTAGAATTATTTAAAGAAGTAAGTGCAGATGCAGTATTTGAAAACAGATCGAAAGATTCCATGTTACTGACATATTTTTGCGAAAGGTGTTATTGACCCAAGGAAAAAAACAAAAGGCAATGATAAATATATTGCATCGTGCCCAATATCCTCTTATGTGAAAACAAAATTTTTCATTGTTCATCATTGTCGCAGCGCCACATGTTTTAGCCGTTCAGCGTTGGAGCGCGATTGTTCGCTCACGGGTGTGATACCTGAAGCGTGATAAGAGAAAAGGCGAACGCTTTCTGGAGAACATCGTTCACAGTCTCAGAATATGGAAAGATTTTGAGTACGTTATCCGTAATCATCGGCCTCCGAGTCAAACTGGAATTATTTTCTCGTCCATACGCGATTTTTCTCTCATTCACGTGCGAGATACCAGAAAAGTTTGGGTTTCGCTTTCTCCGGAAAGAGAGAGAGAGAGAATGACTTGACCAACCTGGAAATCGCACGGAAACATTATTTCATATATTAAATATTAACACATCCATATAATTTGAATATCCCGCTCAGCAATTCGATAATTATTTCTGACCTAAGAAAAGGAAAAAAAAATAAAAATAATCACGACTGAAAATTGTGCGAACTTTCGAAAAAAACAACCACGTTCGGCCTAAAACTAACGTCAATGACCTTACAAGACATTTTCACTTTTCTCTCGCATTTTATATTTATATAACTCTCAATATATATATTTCAATATACGGCCTTATAACAATTCATTGTTACTTGAATCCATCTTAATGGCGTAATATATATCGTATGATATCATTATTCTATATATATATTTATTGAATAGCAACATTTCATCTAACTCATTAGGTCCATGAAGTTTTTAGTAAAGGGCTCAGTGTTAATTCGTTCGTGCTTTTTTAAGAAAAATTATCATTACATTTTACAAAATCTTGAGAAATGAAAATCATATCTCGCATTATATATCACGCACATTGATGATTTTTCAACTTCTGCCCCCATTCTGAATTGCGAGGCATTGCCTTGAAACAATCTTCTTACCTTTTCTGCGACAAATAACGTGGCCGCCTTATTTTTCATCAAAACTGGAATACGAAACATAAAAATTTGTCCGGCTGAAGATTAAGAGAAGAAACCTGTTCGCACCGGTGGATTACACCCTAGAAATTTAGTTATAATTTCGATCTAAACCGCAAACAGCTTCGTGCTCGCTGCCCTTGGTGGGCAATAAGCTTTTGACAATCGACATCGTGTCAAATCAAAATCTCATATTACTTATTCGTGGGAAAGATATGCCTGGTGCACCTAACATGACTGGTGCCAATCAATTAGCAAAACCACCAATTATGAATGGCTTAAGTATAAAGAAAATTATTAGAAAAGCATCAGGTTAGGTTAGGTTAGAAAGTTCAGAAGGCCTCGCCTCCGAACTATGTATTAAGAAATGCAGGATTTGACTGCACTTTTTAACCGGCGATGGTGATTTTTGGTCGGGCATCTAAAGATTTTGAATCATTCGCGGATTATCTACTCGATATCTACGAATAAAGCAATTTATAAACTGCGGCTCTGAAGACTTCAGAAACTCGCTTCTCTTTGGTCTCAAAAGGATTATTCTCTCTGAATTTTCAATTTTTGCAATTTCTCCCCTGCCGTGGTGTAGTTCACGCATTTTTGCAATTTAAAATTTTCGAGCATTCCATATCGACAACTCCATGATTACGTGTAAAAGAAAAACATTGTCGGCAAAGCCTTTGATACCTAAAAAAATCTTAAACCTGCATAAATTTCCTTCGTTTAGAAAATGTAGCGGTTTGTGCGTTTGATTTGATTTATCGCGATGCGGAAGGGAGAATAAGAAGCCGGAAAATACTTATGAGGAAAACCAAAGTTCATTTTGATGTAATTCAGATTAGATTTGTAAATTCTGCACTCGAAAAACTCGACAATATGCTATTTAAAAGAAAATTGTGTTTAAAAGATATCTAGTACATAAGAAAGGAAATGGGATTTGTAACATTTAGTAATAACAATTATAAGAAACATAAATTTTTCCTTTTCAAAGCCGGTTATGAAGGGATAAACTCTAGATTAATTTTTTCTTAGTAATTAAATTATTGCTGTTTTATTTAAGTCTTTTCTCCCCTTTGTTATACGCATGGACAATTAGCTATCTTTGCATAATTTTTTAAACGATAATTTTCGAATTTAGCGGTGAAAAAATATGTCATTTATAAAAATACGTCGCTGAAAAGGTTAAAAATGAGAACCAGCATTTAAATGTTATAGGAACATACAAACTTCTATGTTTGTTTAAGAAATATTTCTATGTTTGTATATACATGTATAAAAAGCGAAGAAATTATATTTTTATTATTAAAATCTTATCTTTATAATTATCTATAAATACAAGTTAGATTTACAAAAAATTGAAAAAATAAAAAGAAATCATAGCTTTAAATGATTACTGTAAACATATTCCCTTTCTCGCAGCTGTATAGTATGGATATAATGAATTTCGGGAGCGCCTTACTTTAGTATATTGTTTGGATTACTTGATGTCAGGAAATGGTCTAACTTTCAGTACGGAGAATTGAGTCCTGCAGGTTGAAATTGAATGCAATTTTTAACGACTATGGATATAAATTCAGGAAATTTATTTATTTGTTCTGCAGAGTGCAGGATGTTGAAATAATTTCATTCTTCGAACATCTATACAAAAAAGAAGCATGAACATTACAACTTTTATTATGTGGTTGAGGTTACATGGGTCACATGGCAATAATGTTTTAATACAAAGCGAAAACACTTTGATGCTTCATCAAAGATCCCAGCAAATAAATTTTTTTTGAAAAGTTATTCGTGTAAAAATGTCTAATGTAGACTTAAATTTGATATTTTATGATGTTAATACATTTGATATTTTACTACATTAGCAAAATTCGAACTCTTTGATGTTGCCTTCTAGCCACAGCTCAGAAACAAATATCTAATTATCACTGTATATAAGTTCTGAGACCCATCATGCATGATTTTCCAGTAGATATGATTTCGTGAACGTGAGGATAGAAATTTGCCCAGGGAAAACAATTGCAATATCCAGCCTTTGGTCAAAGCTGTGATTTCGTCTTTTAAAGTTATTGTTAACGTTCCTTGAATAAATGAAGGAAAAATTCAAAATTTTTGGCTAATTTATTATAAAACTATGAAACTTGAAAACAAATTATACATGTACCTAAAATTAATATGAAATATGGTATCAATGTACCAAGTAAAATATTAATATTATAAAACGATTTCTCGTTCTATAATATTCGATTTTTATTGGGAAATCGCAGTGTACGAAGCAGTAAGCCGCGATTATTGCATTAATATGTTGTTATGACAGAAGTTTATGTGACGAGCATGAAATTTCATTGCTTGTCCGAAGCTATAAGGTTGGGAAAAAGATATTTTGAGACATTTTTTTATATCCTTCATGGATGATTCATTTACCGCGAACTAAGAGTCGTGAAAATGTAAAAGAATAATTGTTATTAACAAGAAGTTGCTTCATTAACCGTTGTCTGTTTGTACTGGACCTTGGGAAACTCCAGAGGAACGATGCCATTCGCTGTTAAGCCTGCGATTCTCATCTCGGATGTATCTCTAACTCGTTTCTCTTGTTTTGTTTTTCTTTTATATTTTTTTTTTTTTTTTTTATATTTTTAGGTACTCTCCAGTGACAGGATTTTCAATGAAATTCTTCATAACCAAGATTTTGTTTCTTCCAGACTCAGTTAATGGAGTCCGTTCCTAGAATTGCTGCGGTGCCCTACAAACTGGCGAAAATTTTAATCGAAAATTCATTTCGACTGGAAAAATTTTTTTAAATTTTCACATTTCCCGTAAGGATCCAGGAAGAACCTCTGATGCAAACCTGCTTTTAGCACTGGAAAAGATGTTTATTTAAAAAGCACCATCAAAAACCCTGTTGGCCTGCCGGTTTCCAAACATTTTGGCAGTCAATCATTTCTGCACAAGGCTCTGCAATTTGCGAGAGGTCTGGATATGCTTATTTTTTTCCCTTTCCAATCACATGGGAATTAATTGAAATTTAAGTATCTTACTTTCAGAGGATATGACCCCCTCGATCCTTTCAGCTATCAGATTCAGCGCTATTCCTTATACAAGGACATTATACCTAAATTAAAATTTTAACATTTCTCATATAAAATAAGGAGTGCACCAAGGTTTACAACACGTAAAAAGAAGACGAGTCCCAAAGATTTCAGCTCAAAAACCTGGGGATGGAAGTTAAAATTCGAGGTTTTAAAAAAGTTCATATATTGATATATATTTATACATGCTGTTTATTTTTTTCGCCGAATAACGTAAGAAATGCAACAAAAGAAAAAAAGATACGGAATAAAATTTCCCATTTAGATTTTCACACATAAATAAAAAGAAACAAACATAAAACGGGTCTTGACACCAAAGATCATATAATCGGGAAATAAAATAAGAAAAATGGTTCGAGCTTTCGATAGGTTTATGAGGTTGTTGAGCAGCCGCGGCACGAAACTAAATATATCATTCGCTACAAAACGACGAAGGTACCCGTTTTCAGCGAAAACGAATTTCCGGGAGTGTTCCCGCTGCAGGGGAGGAGAAGATCCGCCGTCCGGCAGCATTTGAAGTGGCGACAGTACCATTCGTCAGGCGCGATCAAACGTCGGAAATTGTCCCTAAACGGCGCAAACGCTTAAAAATTTTAATTTATCGAAATTGCCTTCGACTTTATGTTCTTCCGGTGCGCTGCCTCTATCCGTCCCGAAAGTGAAACGTCGACATTTTCGCGCTTCCGTCGAGCGGAATTTCGACAAACTGCCCCGTGGCCGTGTCCCAAAACCGAAATCGACTATTCGACGTCATTCCGAGAAACTCGCGAGAGCGGAAAGGAAAACTTTGCTTGGAAAGCCCAGTTCCTTTTTCCTCCAGCTTTGTTCACTGCTGTCGTAGTAAGCTTCATTCCTCTCTCCGAGCGTCCAGGCCGTGCAACAAGGTTTCTCGCAACCGAGAAATGGTCCCGGTACAATTTGCTTTTGCCACGTCGGGATTTTATGGACAAAACAATGAAGTCCGAAAAAGGAGTCTTAGTTATCCCGGTATTGATGTCTTACCAATCTCTTTGATATGTAGCTGCAGTTACAGTTGTAATAATATTCCCTAAATTTTGTGGCACTACATATGTACATCTAAATCTTATGTAAATGTATATTACACACAGATCTTTGCGAAAGATTTTTTTCCTCGGTGATGAAAATTTAATTTCAAAAAAGAAATGCCTTAAATTAAACATGGGATGTGCCACTACCGTAATAATGATAATAGTAGTCCACGAAAGCTAGACTATTTTTTCTAGGACCTTTTGAAAGGCTTAAAAACCTTTTCCACAAAACCTAAGGTCATGTTGCGGAGCTGCTGGACAACAAGCCAACGCTGCAACAGCTCGACGAGGTGGAACGCTGCCGGCTTTCTCGCGCTGAAATTACCCTCACTTAAAAAAATCCTGCGGGGCCGTCCTGCATAGGTTGCGCTTTTCGCGCGACAGTTTCAAAGGAGTGTAAAAACCGAGATTGAAGCTTTTGGATAATGGTAGGATGCAGCCATCCATTTTTCTCAGCTTCCTGTGACGTTCCGACTCTTGTGTCCAGCAATCCCCAAGTCCTAACCTGGATTTCTTGTTCGGGGTGCGCCACCTCTCTCCCCCGTCTAAATGACGCGTGAATCGTAAAGAACGAATGTAAAAACGCAATGTAATAACTGTGCATGCGCCATTACGATATTCAACTTAGCAATTTTGAAGCCGGAATCATAACTTCGCGGTTTTTGATTCCGCCTCCTTTGATATCGGTCTCATTTGCGGGAAATTGTCTACAAACGTACTTTATGATGTCGACGTCGTAAAAATTTATCTCCTCTTACGATCGATTGTTGAATTCACTTCCCTTCAATAATTTTGCACTAACGAAAGGAAACCATTAAAAAGTAATTGTATATTAATAACTGAAATACATTCAAGCCCATATTAAAAGGACTTGAACTGCTTTTCCGGCACACTCACAGCCCCGTCACCTCCCCGTAAACGGCAAACTACAATTGAAAATAACTTTTAATTTCTTGGTCCGTATTTTTGATCGTGTTTGAGAATCTTCTGGAACGAAATTTTGTTCTTTCGCCTTCCAGCGACGTTCGGCACCTAAGGAAGCGTTCAGCGTGACATGTTCTTTTGGTGCTTTGTCCCGAACGGGTTGCATTTCACACGGGGAAAGAAATGGCGGCGAACGCATCGGAAAACAATTGTTACGACATTACTTGATTCATTTTTTTGGGCATTCATTTCCCGAATTTCTCGTTTTAAATTAAGCATTTAACGTGATGATGGACGATAATTGAGGAATGAATTGCATGAATTGAATTGACCCCGTTCCAACGGAGCGAACCTTTTTCAACAAAACGAAATCAAAATTGCATTTAAGTTGCATTTGTACTTCATATTTATTATTCATTTTTCGTTCCGAGTGCGATTATTTTGCAAGGGACGAGAACGCGCAAAACCCCGGAGTGAAGAAAGCGGCGATGACTTGAAGCGATTTTCGCACGGCGTCCACGTACGTGGACAGTTTGTTTGCAGTTTGACGCAAAGCCACCGTTACGCGAGGGAGATGGGGAATTGGTGTCGATGTCCATTTCAGTGCTGTCGGAGAAAAATCTTTCCACACCCACATTTTGATTAAATTTACGACTTTAGCGTGATTTTTACGACCGCTGGCGAACATTCTTAAACGACGAGCGAGAGCATTAGCAACGACAAATAAGTCTTTCTCCATTTATGCGACTGCCAACAGTAGCTCGGTATTCAGGTGGCTTCGGCAGCCGCTTGTGGAAGAATTTATCGCTTAAGAGAAATTACAATGAACAATAAATCTTAGCTACATCCAAACAATCTCGAGTTGCTCCTAATGGGATCAGGTACAAAAAAAAATTTGCATGTCGAACGGTTCGATAAACCGTACCCGACAGCGGTATTTATGTTTTTGACCTTAATTAACTTTCGAATTCGCGGTCGCTTTATTTTAACCATCTTGCTTCTGGATTTTCGACGAGCATGCTCCTCTTCGGCCAAGCAGGTACTCCTCGCAAGATCACAAAGCTTGCAGACGGCAAATGCATGCACGCTGGACCCGAGGCAGGGAATGTAACTTCGGCCGCGCAAAAGAAATTAACATAAATTTTTATATTTATAACAAAACGCGATTTCCCAATTATTTATCACCTCTCCTTGCCCCTTGTTGCACAGGGTCGGCAACTGTTTTATTGCTCTTCGAAAGTTTTTTTTTTTTTTTTCCGCTCCTTTTCGTTATATTAGCTTTATAATGGGCGCGCGGAATGCGAACGCAACGTTTAAAGCGGTAAGCAACGAAGAAACGATAAGATTTGCATCCTCCGGGGACCGGGCCGAAAGCAGGAGAAATCCAAAGGTTCACTTTTTGTTCTGTCGCGGTTAAGATGGTGAAGATTTATGTTATGTTAAATGTTAAGTTTGGTGAAGAACCATTCGGAAGAGCGGAGCAAGTGAAACGTTAAAAAGTGAAACACTTCCCGTCCACGTTCAGAGAGGGATTCAATTTTTTAACATTATTCCACCGTTTGCCGGTCCCTTTCCTTTTCTGTTGCGTTGAAAATTTCGCGCCGCAAATCTGCCGGTACGATGATGGTGCTTTAGGGGCACGCATTTTCGAATTGCACCACAAAATTTGTAATCACTTCATTTAATTGTTAACACACACCACGCCCATGCGAATGAATGCAAAGTTTCTAAAGCTACATGAATAAAAAGGAAGGAGTCACCCCATTGCAGCATTGTTATTTTAATTCCCATATTTTTTTTACACTTCTTTTAAATCAGAACGTTTTACGCAATTTCATACGTAGTCTTAATGCTTATTATTTCACAGCTGATTTATATATAATAGTTGCATTAGTATTTTCATTATCAGAATTTACATTTTATTAGTGTATCGTTATTAGTGTTTAATTTTATATTTTTAACTTTAGTAGACGTATATATACTTATATTTGTGCTTATGCATGAATATGAAGAAAAGAAAGAAAATAGAGCCGTGGTGGAATTCACTATAATTCCGATTTTACACGTCTAATATATATCATTAAGGTAGTCATTAAAAAATTATTTTCTGTACGTGTTTAAGTTATATTCACAAATATATAATTTTCAAGAATAAAAACGAGTTTCATAATGCTGCTGTTACGATTCAGAAATGACCATTGCATAAATGTTCCTCATTAGAACATTGAATAAGGGAATTAAAGTAGGAAGACCGTATTTTAAATGCAATTTGCTAAATCACTTGGAAACTTTATATATATATGAATAGAGTATGGGAATTACATATCTGTATATTTGTAATTCCCCCGTTCTTTGACGTCAAAAATTTAATAGAGAAAAATTTTTTTTATTGCTTAATTATCCATTGAAAATGCTCAAAATCTCATAGTGACGGTAAACCGGTAGCTAATGAAAAATCAATGCAGATCAATAATATAGATTGATGCAAATAATAATTAATAGTATATTATCTATGAATGCGTATTAATAAACAATTCTCATAAAGCAGTCAAATATTTTTTAAATCCGAAAGTGCTTAAGCATAGATTTTGTCGACTTTTTTTCTTTATCTACTTGTAAAGATAATTTCGGCCGTGCAGCAGGTCTGATTAACGGCGAAGACAGCGCGGCACCTCCAGCCGCATTCACAAAGGATTCCGCACGGTAAATATTCTCGGACAAGAATCTCGAATCGTAACGCTGCCGGTGCTTCTCGGGGTGTACGGCAGAGCTTCCCCGACTGCAGCGGCAGAAGCCGAACCCAAGCTGCTGATTTGCCGGCGCAAGTGGTGCAGCGCTCCGGGTTTAAAAGAGTGGAGAAATGGGGCTGAAGAAGAAGAAAGATAGAAGCCGAGTAAACGGTCGCAATGGGCACCCGTGCCGAAAGTCAGCTCGAGCTTTTTAGCGTGTTGTAATTGAGTAATTTAAAATTACAAAACGTTGCATCGCGGTTTCCACATGACCCTGTCAGGCACTTGCGTTTCACTGTCTTCGGCCGTCAGGAATTCCCATATTTTTTTGAGCTTCCGGAATAAACAAAGCACTCGATTTTGCTACTGAGCACAGTCGAAGCATGGAAGAAAATGTAATTTGGTTTTTGCGGGAAAATTTGAACTAATAAACATGTAGCACGGCAGCTTTGAATCGTGCAAGGTCTTGAGAATGTTCACTTAATTCGAGAGGCCCAGTACATGAAAATAGCTGTGCATCGCGAGGGAAACACTCCACAAACATTCCCTGTTTAAAACATTAGTCATTTTTCCAAAAAAATTAACCCGCATCAATGATTATCCGACGTCTTTGTAAGAATTTACTTTAATGAGGGTAATATAACTATAATAATATATTGTTCATGGTCCTCTTCTAGCCATTATTTTTCTTCCTAGCTACAAACGCTATTTTGTTAACGCCTAATAGTGAGTATTTTAATCTTGTATCGTTAATTTTAATCTTTTAACAATTAAAAAGCAAGGCGATGTTATAATTTTCTTTTTCGATTTACAGTTAAATTCAGTTTCACAAGAGCATGCTCGAAACAATTCCATTTTTATTTATTTGTTGTTAAATGCAAAATTTATACATTATTCCCATTGCCTGACAAGCTGAAGACTGTTATAAGTCGTTAGACCTTCTCGAATATAGACCTTTACTGTTATATTTCATAAAAAAAAAATTGCCTTCTTTTTTATTTTACAAAAAAAATGAAAAGAAAATTAAACATTGTAAAACAATAAACTAAATATCCACATGCGTGGCGGGCATATGAAAAACAATCGAGTGTTTTAATTATTTATAAGAAACAAGACAATATACAGAAACATTTTTAACTCGTTTTCCTATTCTTTTATGAGCTGATTAATTAGCGAGCTACTCAAATAGATGAATTGAAGAAAATATTGTTCATGCAAGAATATTATCCTGAAAGTTTTTTCTCGGACAAATCTCGATTTATTTAACATTTTAGGGTAAATTCAATTTGAAAACATTTTAAGCCTTAATTAAGTTGCATGCGCATCGACAAGAAGATAAATGTACGCGTGAAATTCCTAAAGCTTCTTACTTCGGCCAAGCTCTGAATGCGCGGTTATATTTTTCGTGCCATCGCAGCTTGAGTTAAAAGGTTCTCAGAGCAACAGCGAATAAACTAACTGCTTTCGGCTTATAAGACATTATGCGTAACTCTGAGTGTTTTCAACTTTTCATGCATCTGCCTACGGTCGAAATGTATAGATAAATCGCGTTCGAGGCTGACTGCAAATTTCCATGCATTATAATTAGTGCTCTTAAAAGAAAAAATTTTGATTCTAACCGGTTCTACACAACATTGCAGTATTAATTTTGCATAAAGCGGTTCAGTGACTTCAGCGGATGAACTTATTTCTTCGTGGAGCATCTGAAATATAAAAATAATGATTTTTATTAATGTTTTAATTAACGCATAAAATTCGAGTCTTACGAAGAGCGGAGACCGCGATATCTCGAAGGATTTCCTCGCCTTTCTCCTTTTTTTTTCCTTAATTTATAAAATTATTTTACCTCATTTTTAAAAGATTTATTTTTCTTTTTCTTCCAGCGGAAACGGATCTAGCAAAATCCAAGTGGAGGACAATTATGACACGGGGAAAAAAACCTTTCGGAGGGCGCTGCCCCAAATTCTGGCCACCATGGCAAAAAACCTCATTTTGCTTGGATACGGGATGACTCTGGGCTTTCCCACCATCGTCATACCGAGTCTGCAGAACGCTCCGCAGAACGCAACGTTGCGGATGACGGAGGAAGAGGTCTCTTGGTTTAGTAAGTGCAATTACTTGATTCAGTTCATGAACCGAATGCGAAAAGGAGAACGAAAATATCTGCATTTTATGTCTTTGCAGAGATTCCACTTGTATTGAGAGTTTCCCCGGATTGGGGGACAGATCTTGTTGAAAGGGGGAAAAAATTATGTTTACGTAATTGAGAGGACATTTCCGTTAGAAGAGTCTGATACGGATCTTAAAATGCGAGCCATGCAGAAAAAAGTAATTTTCGGCATGCGCAGGCAATCTGGAATTTTCTCCAGTTTTTCCATGACATGGTGCCAAGGCAAAGTGGCTCAACAGATCGAATGAAAATATCTGTAGGTGGATCGGCAAACGACGTGCAGAAGAAAAACTATCCCCGTGACAGAAGAGTCGAGCTAAGGAGTGCATGAAGAAAGTCTTTGGGTTTCATAAGTCGGAGAAAATGACTTTTTAATCCTTCGCCATAACTTTGTCACAGTGTGCGAAACACCAGAAAGTTAAACGCCGAAAATGAAGCGTTTCATTAAGGTTGGATGAGATTGCCGCATTCAACTATGTCATGGTCGACATTGCAGAATCTTCTTTTCTTTTCGCATTCTAATGGATAATTTCATTTTAAAAATTGCAACGGCGTAATATAAATATTGCATCTTTAACCTACGTTTTGGCGAACTTGTAAAGGTCGACCGCGAGGTCTGATTTAATTGCAAAACTTACATTCACCGCATTCTTCATATGACACCGGTGCAATTAAAACTATAGCCTATATCGAAACCGTAAAGTCAAATAAAACGATAATTGGTTAACGGTTTACGAATCTGAAAAAATAAGGGATGATATGATTATAAGATTTTTTACAAATTCCATCGCTCGTGCAAGATTGAATAACATGTGATAGTTATTTTATTCATCACTTTATCAAAGTTGGAAAAAATTATTTTGGAAAAACATTGTGACTATAAATAAAAATTTACGACCGTGAGCTGAAATTAAGCAACAATAAACGGATTTTAAGATCCAAATGAAATAATGGCGGTGCAGTACTTATGGATTAGTTTTTAGCTGCTTTCACATGCGACACCCGCATGAGGATTTAATGGACCCTGAGCCCTTGATTTATTTCCCTTGCAGTGTTTCGAGATAACACTGATCAAAATACAAAAACTTTTTTAGGTAGCATCAATCTCATAACCGTTCCACTAGGATGTCTGGTTTCCGGAATGGTGACGCAGCCAATTGGTCGGAAAAGGTCCATGCAAGCCCTCAACATTCCGTTCTTAATAACATGGATCATGTTTTATTATTCCAATTCGGTGGGCATGCTTTATGCAAGTTTGGCCCTGACAGGACTTGCTGGAGGTCTTCTTGAAGCACCCGTAAGCGGTTTTTTACCGTTTTAAAGTTCCATCTATGAAAATTGTTAAAAAGAACAATAATTAATATTACAACCATTACAAAAAAAACTTTCTTGATTTTGATTTTTTGGACATTAAAAATTATTCAATAGCAGTAAAAAAAAACAATAAATTTTTCGTACTTTAGTTATTGTCTGGAATTATGGTTTAGCGGTTGATCTTATAATTCGTTGGTTAAGTCAAAATCTGTGAATAGAAATCGTGACATTATCCGAGTTTGTATACATAAATAACTTAATATGTCAATTATGCTTGTATTTAAATTAAATTTATTTACTGTGTCTAAAAAATCATTGCGCTGTTTTTTCCTTTTATGGACATTATGAATAGTTATTGTTGTGTTTTTTCATGGTTTTTGTGTATATTTCAGGTACTAACATATGTTGCAGAAATCACCCAACCTCATCTCAGGGGTTTCTTGTCGGCTACGTCTTCTCTTTCTGTCATCATCGGCATGTTCACGCAATTTCTCCTGGGAAATTTTTTGGACTGGAGAACGTTGAGTGCCGTTAATGCTTCGGCACCATTTTTGGCATTTATTGCGTTGTGCTTCATACCGGAAAGTCCTCATTGGCTAATAGGTATGCCTCAGCATATTAAATTATTCTGTAATCTTTATTCAAATTATGTTAATTCAAGCGAAGAAAATTTTTAGACTTCGAAATTTTTTAACATGGAACTTTTTCCAATTTTCAAATTATTTAAAGACATTGTCTAATATTTCAGCTGATCAGTAAAAGGTATTAAATATATAACTTATATTTAATGATTGACTGATAAACATAAATTACCTGTATGCAGTTGCTTTTTCTAATGCCATGCAAATAATATGTGTGAACTGTTAAAATAATTTAAAATAGAAATGAATTTTTATAATGGAAAGTAGGTGGATATTAGTAATAACGTATTTACACATAATTAAAAAAAATGAGACCCATTCTATTTGAGATAAATGATGCCTAACCGTTAAAAAATAGAGAAAAAATTCTAATTGAGGTATCGTCAGGTTACACATATTGGTTATTTCAGATTTTTGTATTTTTCATTTAAATTAAAACTACGTAGGATGCCCAATTTTTTATTGTCGCAGGTAAAAACAGGTTGGAAGATGCGAAAAGATCTTTATGCTGGCTTCGTGGTTGGACAACCTGTGATGAAATTCAGCAAGAGTTTGAAACACTTACTAGAGCAATCCGCCCCGAACTGCGAGAAACCAAACGAATGAAGGTGGCAGTTAAGGAAGAACCCGAGACAAAGCAAGACAAAAAAGACAAGAAAAAATGGTGCACTTTTGAAATTAAAAACTACGGAAAAAGGACTTTTATCATTCCCTTCGCACTGATTGCTTACTGTTTCTTCGCCGGGCATTTTTCGGGAATGACAACCCTGACAACCTTCGCAGTTAACATTTTTACTACCCTGGGAACTCCGGTCGACTCTTATTTCGCGACTATGATACTTGGTATAGCTCAACTGGTGGGAACGCTCATTTGCGTAGTTCTCATTCACTACACCGGAAAGAGACCTCTCGTCTTTCTCTCCGCCTTTGGAAGCGCAGTTCTCTTTTCCGGTGTTGGAGTATACGCTTACCTTTATTTAGGCGTTACGAAACTCGACAACGGGGCTTACATCAAGGAACATTTTGATGAAATGTCGAATTTTTCTTGGGTGCCCATGGTCTGTCTGATAGGAGGATCCTTTTTAGCATATATCGGCATTCGTTTGCTGCCATGGATATTGATCGGAGAGGTCTACCCTCCGGAAATACGAGCCTTCGCAAGTGGAGCGAGTGGTTCTATCGGATACATTTTGGGCTTTATTTCTAATAAAACGTTTTTTAAGTTAATCGAAACCTTAACCTTACCCGGTGTTTATTTTTCCTACGGTTTTATCGGCCTTGTTTCCCTCTCAATTTTCTATTTTTTCTTGCCGGAAACTGAAAGTTGGAGTTTACATCAAATACAAGAACATTTTGCCGGAGAAAGAAATTTGATAAAAGCAGGAAAACGAAAATCCAATCACAAATCCAAGAAGGAAGGTTTGGACAATCCTTGCCCTGTAGATGATCAGATATCGAAATTATAATTTTCATTATTTGCTTAATAATTCCAAATTTTAAATCTAAAAATAAGCTATAAAAAAATAATTTTTAACATTTACCATGGTAAAATTTTATTGTAAAATTACTTTTATATTTATTAAAAAAAAATAAATTTAATTTTTTTAAATATATTTAAATGAACTTAAATAGACACTGCATGACAAAAGAAAATACAAAATCATAACAGTTCAAATAATACACATAATGAAACATATTCAATCACTATTCAAAACAAGAATTCAAACATTTCTGTATTGAAATAAAATGAAAATTCTGTATGAATGAATAAAATGAAAATAACTGAAATACCAAAATCTAACGAATTTTAAGAAATACCCGTGAAAATGTTTGATGTAATGTAATAGTTTTTCTAAAAATATCGAAAAACAAAATCAAATTTCTGTTTGACCATGAAAGAAATTATAGTAATTCACAAATAAAATTTACCTTTAAAAGAAGAAAAATTATATTTTTTATCATCATCATCATCTGTAGTTTGAGGGTTAAATTATTCTAGATGCTGTAAACATAGAAAAATAATCTTCTAATTTTATTACGAAAAAACATTTATTTATTCAATTCATTTGTGGAATTTTACAAGAAACACGTGTTAAATATTTCTGATATTACAGCAAATCACTTCAAATTTCTTGATTTTTTTATACTTATAATCAACTGGAAATTAATTTCACAATAATATCTTTTTATTTAATTGAACATAGTTTTCATAATTAAATTTTGTCTTGGTAAACACTATCGATATTTTGATGCTAACAAAGATTTTTTTATAATTTAATTTACACCTAAGAATACTGAAAATATTTCTTCATAAAACTTTATAAATATTTCAATTTATTAAAATGAAGATATAATAATTCTAATATTCAAAAATTAAATTTTTAATAAAAGTCAAAAAAATTATGGCGTCTTAAAAAAATTTCAGTTTCAATTGTAACTTTCAAATTCTATAATAATAATTAAATTTAAAAGTAAACAGAGAATATTAAAAATTTCTGAACATTTTAAAACAAATTAAAAAAGAGGAAAATTCGATAATTTATAATGCAATATTCGTGAATTTAAAATTAACGGAAAAAAGAAAAATCCGTTCAGGAGTTCTTTTTAATGTTCGTATTGTTGCACGATAATTATTTTAATTGAAAGTAACATTTATTTCAGTCTGAAAAAAATACCTTCTAAATGTGATTTTTAATATATGTTTTATTATTTTTTTCCCGGTTTAATTTTAAAAGTTATAACTCAAATTACTTTTTTTTAGATAAATATCTTTCAGAAAATATTTTTAGTAAATGGAAAATAAAGAAATATGATTCCCGAAGTAACGGTTCAAAGGAAACTATTTACATCCGGATATTTCTACACATGCGTAAAGATACACATACGGAAAGAAAATTCGTCCATATTGGTGAATGGTTTTGTGTTTTATTGAATCCTTCAGATAAAATCAGGTACTCACCTAAAATTGATTCGAAAAATTAACCAATATTAATATGAGAATGGACAGAGATTGAATCTGAAATATCATACACCTAGGACTATTTTTTCAGTAATATATTTCGCGTATAAAAAAATACGAGGAAGGAAGAGTAATGGATGCCATCTAGAACAGCTTAATTTGAAGTACTTCAGAGTTTTCGTTCGGTTTCTTCGCTTGTAGCATGGATTACTGATTTAAGACATCGGGACAATTTAATATGATATGTCTTGATTTTAACTGATTTACATCGTCGGGAAGTCTTAGTTTATTTATTAAAAATTAAGGAGTTAAAACCTCGGGGTGTGGAAATCATTTTTTCTTCAAGCCCATTTTTTTACTTTCATTGTGTATATACATCTTGCGTTAGGCTATTTAGTCAACGTGGTAAAATCGTGTTATCAGAACTGATTTGCCATATGTAATAGTGCTCTTTCCATAGTTTTCACTTCTTTTTCGCTTAAATTGTTTTGTTTTAATCAAACATTGACGAATTGGAAATTGAGGACTGTTTTTTTTATTAACAAAATCACAAAATGCAAATGAGGTATGTATTCTTTTGTTAGCTAGGTCTTTTTAGAAGTAGTCTTCCAAATTTTTTTCTATTTTTTTTCATTGAAATTATTTATTTATTTATTTTTTTTTCCTTAAAATTTTTAAAATAAATGCCTTTGTTATTTGCTTAGTAGCAAAAAATTATTAAATATGGAAATAATCTGTAAACAATCTTTGTTGTATTTACTATTACTTCCAGTTGTTTCTATATTTTATTTTTTGCTACATTTTTATTAATTTTTTTAATTTTAATTTAATTATTAATTTATGGTATTGATGACTAATTAAAAAATTTATTTATGATTTTTTATTTTAATTTGCACAAAATTTATGAAATTAATATAAGTTTTTCTTTTGAGCATAATGTTATTTCATTTCTAAATTAATGTCTAAAATAAAAATCAATCTCAATATTTATGTCATGCAGTGGCATGCATACAAATTAATTAGAGGTTAAAATTAAACATGAAATTACAAAATTTTATAAATATACACATAATATAATTTAAACAATTTTTGACTAGGATCATAATAATAATTGTTAACAATCTTCATATATAATTAAAGAGTTAAGATGTGTATAAGAAAAAGAATATTATTCAGTTTGAGGCAGATTTTTAATAATGTTTTGATTTTAATATCTAACCTAATTATACATTTCTTATTTTTCTCATTTTAAAAAAGATGGAAAAATATTTAAATTAAATACTGTTCTAATAAATTGTATAATCAGAAACATTAATGTTTTGGAATATGAAAATGTGTTTAATAAGAATTAGCTTGACAATAGTTCATTAGCAAGAAAAAAAAGATAAGGCTATAATATATTGAAATTAAGCTTCTTGTGGGAGGATATATTTTGCTTTTTTTTTATAAATAAAACTATTTTATTGAAATTTAAGAAATTTAAATTAAGTAACAAACAATCATGCATTGAATATGAGTTATATTGAACTTTTATATTTTAATGTTTTATTTTATAGTAAAATTGATTCACTTTTCTAAACATGTTCATTTGTTTTAGTACTTTTTTTAAGAATTTTTTCAGATTGTTATTACATTAGATAAGATATTGTTATTAGATTAGAAAAGATCTAATTATTATTAGATATAAATTTGATAAAACATTTTTAGTTTTTGCATTTTAAAAAAAAATTATTTTGAAAACTTTTTCAAAAAACTCATTTATCTTTAGTAGTGTAAATTTTCACATGGTTATACGATATAATCAAAATGGTTTTTAAGGAAAAATAATGCATACATGAAATGAATATTCAAAATAAAAATAATATAGTTCATCAATCAATACTAATTTTATTTTTTGTTATGATAAGCTGTATGAAATAATATAACAAATGCTAAGATATATATACCAAAATTTTTTTAATAATTTTACTTCTTAATTTGTAGAAAAAAAAAAAATTTTGTTTATAAAATATTAATGTTACTAGAGAAATATCTTTTAAAAAAAAATGGGATTAATTGGTAGTTTAGACAGCCTTCGTGGAAACATTCCTTAGATTCATTCAGTAATGAATGAATAATAATTGACATTGATATTTTTATATATATAATATATATTGTAAAACATGGTGAACAAATTGATTATATTGTTTAATGTATCTTTATCATAACTGTTCTTGTTAAGTTTTCTTTTGTATATTAAATTAAGATATTTTTTTTCCATAAAAATTTTTTATATATAAAATACTAATATAAATATTTTCTAGAGACGACATTTATTGTTAAATTTTTCTTTTATGAGCTTTTATTGTGAGACAGAAAAAATTAAATGATCTATGATTTTACTTATGATTTAAAAAAAAATTCATAAAAGTTTTAAATATGAACAAAATTAGATTTCATGTTTTGAATGCAATTAATTACCAAATTTTGATAAAATATTTATTTGCAGCATCAATACCTTAAATTTACATGTACTATTTTACATTTTTTGGTGAGAACAATTTTGTTTGCAGATAATGGTCTATGACTTACAATTTATGGAATTGAGCTTTAACCTAATTTTTGGAGACCATGTAATACTATACAGTATACCAACAGATGTTACATTTAATTTCAGTAATATCAATCACGATGCAAAAGTGAAGTTGATTTTGCGTTTTGCGTTTCTCAAAAATATATTTAGATTTAGTCCTTTTTTTATTGTCAAAATATGCTGCCTAATTTGTAATTAATTCATTTCCTTTTCTATATTAATTGTCAATAATCGACTATTTCATATTTTTATTTGTTAAATACTTAAGTTATTAAGTTATATAAGTTAGACTAAAATAATTAGGGTTAAGAATAACATCTGATTAAAATATTTATGAAATATTTTATTTCATATTTATGGAATATTTATTCCAATTAAATTGGAATAAATGTTTTTGATCATTTTAGATATATATCAAATCTGACCAGTAGACTTATTTTGCCTTAAGTAAATTTTATGTGCTAAATAATTTCGATTAAAAATAAAAAGTTGGAGTTATCTTAAATAAATATAAACAAATATTTTTGAATAAAGCCAAAAAAATGAGTCACAACATGTAATACTAATATTCAGTTTAAATGAATTATGCCCGTCTGTGTGAAATAGTACATGTCGCAGAATGTGGAATTATTTATGTCACGAATATCATATACATGCATATAAAAATCAAATCGAGCGGTCTTCGTTATTAGCCTTTATTTCCAAATGTACTTTCAGGTTTTCAAATATGACAGACCCGATGAAATTCGGACCTGAGTGGTTGCGGAATTTATCCTCAGAGGGAGGTACTGGGGGAGCTCCCAAGTACCAGTTGGCCGAGCATCGCTACGGCCGCGAGGAAATGTTGGCACTGTTCGATCGAAACGTTCGAGCTCCCGATCCTCTTGTTAAAATTCAGGGTCTCTACGTTGAGAAAACTCAGACACCCATGGCCTTACTTACAATGACTGAGGAAGAGACTGTAAGTATTGCTAGGTCGAGGGGAATATTACAACAGTGTAGAAGGCAGCTTCAAGGCCGCGTGCAGCAACTGAATTAATCAACGAACAGGACGCAAGTTTTAAATATTGACTTTCTGTACTAGTTGACAAAATTTGCTTTTTGGATAACCTTTAAAGGATCTTCTCATTATTTCTCGTTGGGCTGAAATTGAAATTTAGGACATTAGAGCGTCGAGAGTAGATTGATTTGAATTTTTTGATTTGAAATTTTTTTTTTTTTTTTGCAGAGACAATGGAATAGAGGTATAAACAGTGATGCCGTCCTGCGATTGGCTGGCAAAGCCCCACTCGGGCCCCCTAGCGGTATTAGGGGGCGTGGTGGCTCTGTTGACAGAGGGAGAGGCCGAGGAAGAATTTCGGGAGGGTTCCATTATTCTAGAGGACCAAGCTACGACGAACAGTCCGAAGGTTTGAAGGATATTGGACCGTCTGAAAGAGGTTTTTCGAGGGGGAGTCGAAGTTTCGACAGATCACAGGTATTTTCTTCATTCTGTGAATGGTAAACAAAAGAAAATGGAAAGACTGCCTGTAAATTTTATACAACCAAATTGTTTTTTACGAATAAGGTCGGAGAGAGAAATTGGTCAGAAAGAAACGGCGGTGATGCCGGAGATTGGAACGGTTCCACTTCTCCGAGGAAAGAGTTTTCAAGTCTGAAAGATTTTTCTGGTGGAGGACGGAATGTTGCTGATAGTTGGAGAAGACATCGTGTAGGGAGCGAGGATGAAGAAGGTAAGCGTAAGAATCGGGATTTGAGCAATATTTTTTCTTCCTTCGCACGTCAAATGATTGTTTTTACCCAAAGGATGGCGGAAATCGGAAAAATGGGGAAGATCGAACAGTTGGAGGGACGAAGGCGACGTGGGTGAATGCGGGTTGTCAAGTAAGGTTAGCAGTCGTCCTTATTCTTGGGGTCGAGGATGGGCTGACGAAGCAGTTCGCACTCGCGGGCACGATGAAGATTCTTTAAGAAGAGGGTGTTTTATGGACGAAGTACCAGAATGGGCTATGGAAAATCCCAGCGAAAGTGGAGGTAGTTTCGATGCAAGCGGTGCGTTCCACGGTGGAAGTTATTCAGATGATAATGAGGTAACGAAAAATATTTAGTTTAAACTTGTGAATTTTATTTTTAAGAAATGGAAAGTTGACATGGGTGTTTCATATTAAATTTCAGGAAAATGTCGATCCTCGTTCATCGCGAAGCAAGCCCTCTGACGATTTGGAAGGGAGGAACAAATCGAAATCGCCTCCGCCCTCGAAAAAACAAAATCATGAAGAATATGAGTTTGAGGATGTCGAATTCGAGGATCAGAGGCATTCGCCCAAGGATCGTAAACTGTCTCGAAGTCAGACTGCTCAAGGAAATCTAACCGAATCATCTGCCAAAACAATTCCAACACCTGTGTCGAAGAGTCGAAGCAGTTCGAACTTGAAATCCGAACCTCCAGAAGCCGCAACTGCTGCACCGACAAAAACTGATTCGCAGAGCTTGGATAGAATCCGAGGACAACATCAAAGCTTCGTCGATAAAATTAGTACAAATAAAGATATTAGTGATAGTGACGAAGTTAATGAAATAACAAGGAAAAAGGAAGTGGTTGAACCTAGTTGTGTCAGTGAAGACATTTTAAATAGTGAGGCTAAACCAGATAATCGAGTAACGAATGATAGGGACGATAAATCGAGACATTCAAAAGAGAATATAATTAAAATAGCCGGTAATACAGGTAGGTTTCCAAAGGATCTTACGGAGCTACCTAGACTAGGTGACAATCATCAGTGATTCACTTTTATTAGTAACAGATGATATTTTTATTTTATAAATATATACGTATTGTTCAATAGACGACTTTTAGATTTCAGTTTAGAATTTTTTGTCTATTTTTTGTTTATAATCAGAAGTGTCGGAGGTCAAAATGAATTTGAGATATTGAAGTCGTGTCGATAAGAAATAAAATTTGAAATATTTTTTAAGGTGCGAGACTTCCACAAGAAGAGGTTGAAAGGGGAATACCCGTGAATCGTCAAGGTTCTGAAGAAGACATGGAAAGAATGGCGGAAGTTGTGAAAGACACCGTTGTAAAATTAATCGAAGAAGATGAAAAACCACCAGTTAATGTTGACAATGATAAATGGTATTACAGAGATCCCCAGGGTGTAGTTCAAGGTAAAATTAATCTTTTGAAATTAAAGGGCTTAATTTCAAATATAAAATGAAACTATTATAAAGATTTTGCATTTACTTTAAAATGAAAATATGTTAAGGAAGAGTATTTTTTCATTTTTTCACCGTCATTAATATGCTTTGCTTTTGAGGATATATTCAAATTTTCAAGCCGAGTTCATCCAAAATAAGTGAGACTTTATAATAAAAAAATTGTTCATCGACAAGAAAAACATCAAAAATTTTCCTCAAAAACATAGTTTATAATTTTCTTCGAGTTTTTCAAAGAATTTGTATTTTTAAATATTTCTCAGGTCCGTTTCGGTCAAGCGAAATGCTGGAATGGTTTATGAATGGATATTTCCAATTGTCGCTGTTGCTTCGTAGGGAACGAGACGAAGTTTATGTGAAGCTTGGTGATCTTATGCAAAAATGTGGCAAGGTTCCTTTTCTTCCCGGAGTCAGTTTCCCAGTGCTGAAAGCAGATTGCGAATTGTCGCAACAGCCGCCTCCAGCCACTGCACCTCCTCCTCCACCCACGCTTTCCCAACCGGACATATTAATGCAGCAATATCATCAATATCAGATCCTGCAAAAGCAAATTTTACTCAGGTAACGTCATTCTAGAGTGAATGCCTCTATACCCATGATTATGACCTGCTGTTTACGGCAAAATTGAAAGGGCCTTTACCTTTTTTCAGCTTTAAGAATTTCGAAGAACCGCTTTTCCCATTTCAGGTTTCAAGTTACAGTGTTTTATATGAACCAAAGAAAAATTTGTAGATCTACACGTTCTAGTTTTTTACGCGACTGTCGCACTGCATTACCATCAAGAACCCCTTTGAAATAAAGTGGACCAGAAAATTCACTGCCCTATAGAAAAATATTGATCAGTTGAATGGTTGGTACCAATCAGCTTCCTTACACCTCCAGTAACGACTAGACGGAAAAAAAAAATGCAACGATGAAGAGCATCATCATGGCTCTCAAATATTTTATCTTCTGTTTTCTATTTAATTGTTATTGATTTACAGTCAACAGTTAGCTCTATCAAAGCTTTCGCAGTCAGAAATGTGGAACACCTTGAGTCCATTGCAGCAGAGGAATTTGTTGATGCAGAAATTGAACCTGCCTCAGCCTCCTGTCGCTGTCGATCAGATGACTCAGATTGAAAAAAATCCATTGTCTCAGTTGATTTCTCAGATGCAACAGGTGTGGATATTTTAAAAGATTCAGAATGATAATTGTTTTAAATCGTTTAGACTTTCGGATTTTTTCAAAATTTTCTTGTAATTATAAAACATCATATGTTTTTGGGGCTATTGAATTTCAGATCAGAGATAAAATTTTTCAATTCAGATAAATCTCAAATAGTTTCTGTTTCCAGGCTAAAGTCCAGATGCAAGAGCCTAGGGAAAACGCAAACAATATGGATCCTATTCGACAATTATTGCAGCAAATGAGTATTATGCAGTCAGCGCAGATGCCGATGATGGCTCCCATGAATCCTTCCGGCGTTGTTCTTAACCATCATTTAGCTCAACAAGTTCATTTGGTAAGTACGAATTTTAAACATATTTCAATGGTAACGATCAAAAAATAATCTTTAATGCTTGTCACAATTTTTTACGTTAAAATCTTCTGTATTATTTAGTTTTAATCTTCTCCTTTGCCTTATATATTTTACAGAAATAATTTGAACATTGTAACTGATTACAGAATTCATTCAAGCTTTAGATTAAATCTGACATCGTATTTATTTGTTAGCATCTGTAAATGTTTTTCCTGCGGATCCTCGGTGATTCTTATTATGTGTTTCAATTTTTTCAGAATTCAATGATTAATAATACAACTTTAAATGCGGCACCGACTTTAGCAGTTGAAGAAAACAAAGTAGAAGATCCGATTCAAAGTTTGTTGCGGCAGTTAGGAAATCAGACAAATTTAGTACATCATGCAGCCCCCATCGACTCCCTTTGGGGAGCTCCTGGTAAATTATTCAGACTACTTTATTTTACATATTTTCAAATGTAATTTTTTCAAATCCACGAAAATTATTTTTCTTTAATTCATAAAAGGTCGACCCCAAAGTTGGATGCAGGGGAATCAACCAATGGCGAATTCAGCAACCATGCCCTTATGGGAAATCAAAACTGAACAGCAAATTCTGGCAGAGCAACAGTTGCGTTTAGAAGAGGAGAGGAAAAAAGAAGAATTACGGAAGTTTCAAGAGGAAGAAGCCAAAAAACAGAAAGAATTAGAAGAAAAAAGAAGAGATGAAAAGAAAAAAGAGGAAATAAAAAAATTGGAAAAAAAATTATTAGAAGAAGCTAAAGCAAGGGTACAGTATTAAACTTCTTTTTTGGAATAACTCCTGAAATTTGATAATATTAAATCTTACCATTTTAATCGATTACTATTTTAAGATTTAATATAAATATCGATCGATGAATTGATCGACTTCAACACTATTGCAATTTAGTTTAATTGCCTTTTGTTAAAAGCATTTCATTAATTCTTTCCAGATACAAAAAGAAAAAGAGGAAAAAAAGAAAGCAGAAGAATTGAAAAAGAAGCAAGAAGAAATGCTTAAGAAAAAGCAGGAAGAATTGAAAAAACAAGAGGAAGCTCAACGGAAAAAGGAAGAAAAGGAAAAGAAAAAAGAAGAGGAGAGAGAAAGGAAACGACTGTTAGAAGAAGAAAAGAAGAGGGCAGAAAATGAAAGGCGGAAGTAAGTTTTTTTCGTAGTAAAGGCTACAGTTCCAATCATCCATGCACATGAAACATCTCTATAACACTATCCCTGTAACAATGTCCAAATGCTAAAAGCTTGACCACTGATGAACTTGTTCCTTCATAAACTTTCCATCTTATATTCCGTTAGCTTCAAACTGTAAGAGGGGTTTGTTTCTATCTTATTTCTTTTCGCCGATCAAAAACTTGTTCTTTATCAAGTTGAATAAGGGTGCTCTAAAACAATTGCTTAATATTCATCAATATATAGACTTGTAAAAAAATTTAACAAGGGGAACATATTCATTTTTTTCTTATTAAAAAAATTCATTATTTTGTTCCTAGAAAAGAAGAAGAATTGCAAAAGAAAAAGCAGGAAGAGGAAGAAGAAGCTGCAAGGAGACAAGAACAGCAAAAACGTCAAATGGAAGCTTTAAAAAGACTCCAGGAGCAGCAATTAAAATCAAGAATCAGTACTTGGTCACAGTCTAACGTGACAACCGGGACCAGTCTAGCTGACATACAAAAACTGCAAGAAAAAGAAAAGAAACAGGTGAATATAAAAAAAATGTCATAAAGTTTTAATACGATTGGGATTTTTCCTAGTGTCGATTTATATGTTCAGTCACAAAGAATTCAATAGGTTTTATCGATGACACTATATTTCTCTAACAACATTCAATTGCAATATCTTCTTATTAACAATAATGATTGTCGTAGCAACAATTGATTCGAGAACAACAAGCAATTGTACAACAAATGGCTCATCAAAATGAAATGCAACAGATGCAGAGAGAGGCGGAAACTAGAAGCAATGGGTTTAATTTGAAATGGGCCGAGAAAATGCCCAAGATGAATCAGAATGTCAAAAGTTTGGCCGAAATCCAGGCCGAAGAACAGTTACAGTTGGCCAAGGTATAGCGATATCAAAAAAATTTTTGTCAGTCTAGTTTGAATATTTATTAATATTTCAATATAATAACACTTTTATTTTTAACTTTAAATAAAGAAAAAATAAATCTTTTTCGTTTTTATTAACGATAACTGATTTTCTTGCTCAAATGAATGAATTTTGAAATATTTGCTTTATTTAATGAATTGCCATTTTTGTAATATAAGTTATTGAACATTAAGCTTTCAAATAAGAATGATATTAAATAAATAAATATTGAATAGAATAAATATAAAAAGCACGTAATGGATGAAAAAAATTATTATTTTCAGCAAATTGAAAAAGAACGTTTAGAGCGTATGCAACAGCAAAGAGAAACTTCCATTCCTTCAAATACTGGTATTTGGTCATCACAGTCGTTGTCCTGGAATAACAGCAGTTCGCCTTGGGCAGTCAATCCACCCCAGCAAAATTCTACTCCCGGATTTTGGGACGAGATAGCTACCGTTACAACAAAAACGAAGGCCAAAGCTCCACCTTCGCCACTGAAAACTAAAAAAGAGCCGGTGTGTAGGGAGAAAGGAAATAATGGATCTAGTTGGAGGAAAATATATGCGTTTATATTTAACCAACCCGGTTTGATTTCAGACCGCCAGTCAGAAGACAGGGAATACGAATACCGGATCGAATCAGAAGGCGTCGAAATCGAAATCCAAAAAGGGGGAAGTTGCTGTCATCAAATTGTTCGAACCCCTTGATGATGAATTTACATCTTGGTGCACGGAAATGTTGCAATCCGTACAAACCGATGTCGATAGTAAGTAAAATAATATCTGCAAATCAATAGTTCCAATAAATTTTGCGCAATATACATAATTTTTTTCAGTTACATCTTATAGTGACACATTTAGCTTTTTAAAATGATTTTTTTTTCCTTATCAACAGTACCCACATTCGTCACTTTTTTACGAGATATTGAATCTCCGTTCGATGTTAAAGATTACATCAAGCTGTACTTAGGAGAGGGTAAAGAAGTTCAGGAGTTTGCTAAACTATTTTTAGAAAAAAGGTCACGCTGGAGATCTGCTAAAAAAGCCAATGCAGGTGAAGATGATTTATGTACTTCCGGTCCGGCTGTCAATCCCTCGGGGCAGTATCAGAATACGGCTTCCCAAGAATTTCAAGAAGTTAAAGGAAAAGGTGAATCAAAATAAACTCTATTTTTCGTACAATGCATTTAAATTCATTTAAAGAATTCACAATTGTTTCCGCTGTTGTTGCGTTCAAACATTCAGTTCCGGCTTGAAAAATTATTCTATTTAAAATAGGATTTTATGAACTTAACTTTGTCAAAGATAGCTGTGATTTTCCTCCATGCCGCTTCATTCGCAAGCAAGCTTTTGTTTTTCATCAGCAAACATCCATTCTCCAAAAGCGAAGCTGTTGCTTCGAAATTGATACTGTTTTTTTGATATGCGGTTTATGATATTCCAGCGTAAGACAATATTTTCAAACTGAAAATTCAATTTTAGGTAAAAAAAACAAAAAAGGAAAAATGCTGAAGGTTGATAATCGGATTCTGGGCTTCAACGTGACTGCTGCTCATGATCGAATTAACGTAGGCGATCGAGATTATGTGGACCATAATTCATAAAAAGGATTTTTATTTCAGGTGATTTAAAATTTACGTGGATTTTAAAGTTTAGTTATATTATTGGAACATTACTTAAATATTTCATGCATATCCTTTAATTCAATATAATTCTGCTTTTGAGTAAGATTTAAAGAACCAGGTTAAAATAGTTGATGGTTTTAAAAAAATTATCTTTTTTTCTCCATCAATTTATTTATTTTTTTTTACAATTGAATTATGTTTTGTTAACTTTAAAAAAAATATTCCATATTTTTTTAATGTTCGAAAAACAAAAAGTTTATTTGCTTTTTAAAATTAAAGTATCGAACGTTTTTATTCACCATTCATGAAAATAATAATTACGAGACGCAAAATATATTAAAAAAATAAGGCAAACCGTTACTAACAAAAATAAATAAGTTTTTAATTGAAGATTACGAGAACTATGGACATTTTCAAATTTTAAAGAGTTTTTCCAAATTAACTGAGACGGTTTCTCATAAAACATAAACATAAGTCACTTATGCGGAAAAGCAAAAGAATTTTTCTATTTGGAAATGGCAACTTCCATTTCCTGACATAGCATGGACTTAAGAATGTGTTCATCGTCATTACAGAATGCGTCAAGATAATTAAAATGAATTCAAAGGATAATTCTGGCTGGCTGTGGCCAACTTTAGTGATTCGGAAAAAGAAATTTAGCAACACAACGGACCGAATTATTGTTCTTGAATGGTTTATCGAACTCGACGTGAGACTAATTCTGTCACATTAAAAATCGAAATGGGAAAGGTCATCGACGGACCCGGAAGAGTTTTAATATCATATTCTTTTTATTAACCTCTTCGGGGACAAAGTATTGATTGAATTTAGTTATTTTTTTTTATTTCTTGTCAATAAAAAAAATGTATTAATACAAAACGCAAAATAATTGTCATTGCATATAGCTAAGGATGTGAAGGGAAATGAAAGTTAAAATTACAAAGATATTATCAATTGAGCTTAACTTAATTGAAATATAATTAATAACAAATATATATGTATGATATTTATTTTTTGAAAAAAAAATTCATGTTGAACGTGTCTACCTGGTTGTGATCGAATACCTCTCTTCCACCTCCTGTGAGGCCTGAATAACGTTAATCAATGGTTTTTTTTAATTTACTGCTGCATTTTCATGATTTCATTTATTTAAAAAATTTTCTATTTCATGGCTGTGTCAAAAATTAAAACTTATCGAACTACAAATTTTCTTTATCAAAGGAAATTTGGAACTTATTAATATAAAAAAACGCTCAACATGCCGAAATAAGCTTATCTTCAGGTAAACAAAATATTAAACTTGGATCTACCTTCCCGGGAGGCGATTTTTGAAAAAATTAATATCACACTTATATTTGTTAATTATTTTTCGAACGATTTGTGATTAAGATTTTTGTGTTTTCTCATTTCAGAACTGCTGCAAATAGTTATTATAACGAGAACTCATTGTACAGGATATTTTGCTAGATAACCGAACGAGCTTCCGAAGAAACTTTAACCGGTGCTTCAAAAAGTCGTTCACGGTTTTTTTCTTTTTCAATTCAATTTTTTTCTACTATAAAATTTCAAAAAAATAAATAAGATCGATTTGCATTGCAGAAAACACTTGGATGCGAAGAGGAATTGATAATTTTTTCTTTTTTTTTAGTCAAAAATTAAAAAATCGTCATGAAAATATTAAACGAAAATGCAAAAGTGCCTCTTAAAACTTTTACATATGCAAGTAATGACTTTTTCTTTTTTCGAACCCGGATTTTAAAGTTTAATTTAGATGAGAACATAAATTTTAGCATCATTATTATTTATAGATTCAAATACTTTTATTTAATTATTTATTTATGGTCCTAAACTTTATCGCTCCGAATTTATGTAAAGGAATTTTTAATTCCATGATTGTATCGCAGTTGTTATTACGGAAAATAGTTGTTAATAATTATAATAGAGAGTAAGCTATTTGTGTCTATAGCTTATAAATAACTATCATACTTTGAGTTTAATAATAATGATAATGATAATAATAATAATAATTATTATAATAATAATAATAATGATGATGATGATGATGATAAAGATAACGATAACGATAACGATAACGATAATAATAATAATTATAATGATAACGGTAATAATGTTAAATATTTGAAGAAGCTCTTTTGCATTTAAATATTCATATATTCATGAGGCAAATATTAAGAAGAGATTTAACTTTGTGGTTTTTTCTTTGTACTTAAATTACTTCAATCTAATGAAGTTTTGATTTTTTTCTGATCAAATAAATAAGTTAATATATAAATATGATGACTCGGTGGCAAATTAAATGTTTTTTATTAAATTTTAATTATAAATTTGCTCTCAGTTATGATTGTTAGGTTGCCGTAGAGTTTTTTAATTGTTAGTAAAGTAAACCGCAAAAAGAGATAACTTGGGTCAATAAATGCGAGCCAGAATATGTAATCAGTTTTTGTCATTTAGTTAAAAGTAATGAAGTTAGAGGGTTCGATTCGCCAAGCTCTTTTGTTCAAATTTCCGGTTTCCCGATTGTGGGAGAAAGGGGAAGTGGAAGGGTGAAAATTTTTGTTTTTCAACGAACAAATGAGCATTGGATGATCACGGTTTTTGATTGAGTTCGGCAGATTTCATGAAAATTATCAAACGAATTTCCTAGGTTGCTTAAAATAAAAAAAATAAAAAAACACTGCTCAGATAAAATCAGATAATTTTTTTTTCTCGACAATTCATTCTTTGTTTTTGAATACGCAAGAAAGTTGCTTTCTGCAATGAGAAAAAAGTAAATTAATTCAAGCAAACAAAGTAAAAAAATGGAGGAAATAAATCAAGGAAAATAATTATTTTATTATTAAGTGAATATTTGCAAAAAAAAAAAATTTGTAGTCCATGATTTTATGAATCTGTAAATGTTCGGTAACGGTTTGTGTTCGTCGGTTCTTTATTCATCCTTTTGATTTATTTAGGAGATATATATTTTGTTGTAAGTATGTAAAGTGTAACTCAAATGCAACAAAGTAAAAAAATAAACTAAAAAAAATTTCCACGATCAGAGTGTGGCTCGTTCCATTGGCCATTCTAGCAATTTTTTTTTAATATTAGTGGCCTTGAAATTCTATCAATATAATGTATGATAATAATAGTAATAATTAATAATAATTTTTAAAATATGTCAAAGTTTTTAAATTTTAACTTACCTTCTTATTACCAACATAAATTGAATCATCTCTGAAAAATCTCCTTATTCTGGATTGGGCGTTTAATAAATTACATGCTTTTTATATTCCGATATTTTAATAATATGTTTCTAATAAGGACTTATTAATCTAATAGAATATCAATTTTTGATTCATGACATTTTGTTGAGATAAAAAGGAGAAATTGACAAATTTTACTCAATTTTGTAGCAGCATCGTCGTTTGGAAATATTTATAAATAAGTAACCCAAAATTGATTGAAATCATGGAAAAACCCTGATAAATATGATTAACAGGTATCTTAAGTGAATTTTTCAGTAAGAAATTCTTTCAAATTATAAATTTGTTCAGTCATTGTGAGCAGTTTTTACTTCGCTTTGTCCTCGCTTGAAATAAAGACCGTTACAATTATTTTCATTTTATCAGTCCCTCGATTTCAAGGAGAAATTAAAGATTGCCTAGCGCGTGAATCACGTTAGAGCCGTCGATTTGTAAATTTATCCGTCGGAACTCTCAAGATTCTTCACTGATTTTTTTTTTCTTTTGAAAAAGAGAAAAAATAAGCGAAGCAACATGCGGGCATTTTGCCGAAGTTCAGGGACGTCGAGAAAACGGTTGATTCCTGAACGCGCCTCATTTCATCTCCCGTTCAGTACGGTTTTATCATTGATGTCGGGTTATGCTCGCTCACGTCCTCTTCCGCTATAAATGTAACGTATTGTCGTGTGGTGTCAGAGTAAAAGAGGAAAAAAAGCCAATTTTTATTTTCGACTCATCGCTTTATTAATCGCTTCCGTTCGCGTTCGAGATCCGTTTGTTACCGTTCTCGTGTCATAACAGAAAGGAGAGGGAGATAGAGAGAGAGAAAAAAAACTGTTCTTGAGGGATAAAAGGGGAAATAAATTCGTGAATTGAATGGCGTTAAACTCATGATAAAAAATTTTTTTTTTTCTCATGAAGAGCATTTTCCATGATTTTTCACAGGCAATATTACGCGTTTTAATGCATTTAACTGCAGAATTTGTGAATGTTTTATAAATGAATCTGGAAGATCCCTTTTTTTGCACGATCAGCGGTATCAAAAATGGCGGGGAAATGCCTGGGATTTAATTGAGCAGGTTTGTCGTGCTAGTCTATATAATTGTCATTATTTTTATTCACCTTTCAGAAATTCGTGACGAACAATCGATACGTTTGCGGCAGCTTCAGATTTTTCAGTTTTTAGTTAAGAGACCTTTCTGTTTACGCAAAAAAATCTACGATTAATCACTTATCTCCAACCCTGGAGACCTGTTGAAATTCAAATAGGTTAGGATTATTGCACATCATGTACATTTTTTGAGGGAGTTTCCTCCGTTGAAAAATCAGGATCAAAATCGGGAATCAGAAGCAAATTGTTCGAGTGCTTTGACCGTGTTCAGGTGAACGTCACATAAAATTGTTCCAGTTTTCCATAGAAATGGGAAAACATATTAAATTTTTTTTTTTTCAAATTAAAAATTCGAGGTTTTGTTTCATATTGTTCGGCCTTCTGCAGTGATGCCGTACAGAAATGCAGAAACTCCCTTTAAATGATAAATCATTTCATTCTATAAATTCCGGCATTTCCACAAATGAATTTGAAAGTAATTTTACAGGAGGCTTCCTCGCCGATGACTCAAGTTCGGGCCGTCCGTTTCGTATATGATGTTGCACATCTGAAGAACTGAAAAATTGTTTTCCGTTGAGCTTATCGTGTAAGGACCGTAAGTTTAAATTTGATTGTCAGTCGCAAGCTCCCAATTGATTTTATTCTTCGGAATGCTGCAAAACGTCGGAATTAGATTATGAAAAGCAAAAAAAAAAACTTTTTAAGTTCCCGTCATCCGAGAAGACAGTCATCAGTGAACATTATGCTGGAATATTATTCGGAAAAGGAAAAAAAAAAAAATGTCTCTCGCAATGAAAAGCTTGGGTTTTATTAAGAAAAAAAGGAAAGGCATCTCCTGCAGATGCTGTCTTATTCAGAAATTAATTGGTTAAAAAGCTTTTTGCTTTTTACGATTTCCCGAAATTGAAATCTGGAACGTTAACAGGCAGTTTTCGCTGGAGAAAGGGAGGATGGAAATAATCATTTTTTGCTCAAATCTTCTCGGAGGAAAACCTGGAAAACTCAGTTTAACGCGGTCTTTATCCACCGGGAATATTGCCCGGAAATGCGTAAATTAATGGCAGGCTACAATGCAACGTTCTCTGAATGAATTCCAAAAACGTTCATTTGCATGATAAAATAAAAAGAAATCTCGCGATTTGAAACTTGTTAAGTGATAATTTTTGGAAAAAAATTCAGATCCGAAAAACCGAAACGCTTCTGCCCGGGCGGCAATAAAATATTCCGCATGGAAAATTTATTGTGTTTGTTGCCCCTACCCCGTACGAGCCTCGCCATACCGGGGAAGTGTTTTTCTTATATGGTTTCGGAGGACGGTGAAAGCTTTGGGGGTTGAAGCCTAATTTCCCTTAATTTAATGACTCGACAAAGGAAGATGCTTTTATCCTTTCTGTCCGTTCTGTATCGTGAATCCATGTTCGGGGATGGTTTACAAACTTCCACGCAAACGTCTCGTAAACTCCTCTTTCTTCTTTCTCCCAAAGTAAACCCAATTTGCAATTTTCCCTTTTAAGTTGTTCCCCTGATAGGAAATGATTAACCTTTACCTCTGCTATTCCTTTTGTGAAAAGAAATTGGGCCTGTATATAAGCTCGAATAAAACAAAATGGTTGGCTTTCTCCTCGGGAAACCAACCCACATCGGTTTATAAGAACGTTATTAAAAATATACCATACTTTTTTAACCAAAAAATGAACTTTTCAGTAATATAATAACAATTACACGTTCATTCAGGATATAAGAAATGATTTTATCGATCACGATGGAAAAACTAAGAATTTCGAAATAATAGACTACTTTCCATATATCCGGACATATATATCTTTCTAGACTTTCCTAATATCTATTCTCCATATATATAAATAGACATTTATCTACATATATATATATACACGTTGAAAAAATATTTTTTACGAACATTATTTTTTTCTTTATTTAATTTTTACGTAACGGTTTCTCTTGAATTAATCACTTTATTGTATTCTTCTGTTGAAACCGTTAGATAATCCATCGGATTAGATATTTTTGGAAAATTCCATGCTTTCTATGTACAAAATAAAATAATCTTAATTGCATTTTCACCACAGAAAACAATCGTTTGCACTGGTAAAACGAACTCTATAAATATATATATATATATATAAAATAGATTAATTATGAGTTAAGTTTTTCTTTTTCGATGACCACAGAAATGCCTCCTGCTACGGATTCTAATGTAAACGAACTTCAACAGCATCGTATAAATTGTAACAAAAGACATATTTTCTTATAGTGAATTATCCCAAGATATTTTAAATCGAGATTGGTTACGTGGTTCTGCAAAAAAAGGTACGAACTGTGAGCACATTCAATTTCCAATTTGCCCTCGCCATCAATCGGACAGCTAATAGATCATTTGTTGATTGTTCTCCTATTGTTCTGCATCTTTCGCCCAGGGGAACCCATTTCATTGTTATATGCTTATTGAAATCCATTATTTTTAATGACGCCTCACTCCTTTCCTAGTGTAGTGTCCATTTGTCTTAATTCTCCATCTCTGCCTTCGCCTTCATCTTTAAAATTTTTCTGCGCCTTTCTTAATTCAAAATGATAAAAGCAATTATTACCACAAATTTTGAATAACATTTATGTCTCGAAGTTTTATACATTATTTAATATACATGTGTACATATTCAGTGTATTTAATTTATTTATATGAAGTTATATGTGACATGAATATTAAGTTCGCATTATTACCCCGTGTGAATTATTCATACAATTTTATTTATATGTGCCATGTAAAAAAAAAAAAAAAGTATGTATTTGCGTTTTGCAAATATCGCAAAAGAACACTTTTCTCATGGTTATTTTCAAAAAATGAATCTCATTTTTTTTCATATTTCTCTGTGATAGTTTCCCATTTACTTTGGAAGAGTTTTCACGCCCGTTAACTTTTGAGCTCTGCGGTTGTTGGTGTTAGGAGTTTTAAATTGTACAGAGTTTTCAGCATTTACTACAGCTTCAACTTCAGCCCGACAATAGTTTATTTTTAGGTTTCCCTCATGAAAACCATTTTGCTCGTTTATAAAATCGTTTTTTTGTCTGTACTTTTCAACTGTATTTTACAATTATTTTTCTTTACGTTATTCAACATTACTTTCAAGCATGAAAAACCGCTTTGACATAATATATCTTCTTCGTCATCTTATACTTACTTCGCTTTGCAAAAAAAAAGAGATCAGGTTGCTAAATTCTCTCCATACAATTGAAACGTTAAATTTATTACCAATTTTTATTATTTTCTTACTCTGATCCATCTGACGGAATAAATCTAACCCGTGAATCTGAATTTAGAACTTTTCTCTCTGTTCTTATTGAAATTTTTATACGATGAGAATATAAATTGATGAAGAATATTTTTCTCAAGTCAAAACTAATGCGGATGATTTACATCCGAATGGTGTCGGATGCTTGGCTAAATCTGAAATCCGCCACAAACGGATCGGGAGTCATATTTTGATGAAAATTTTAAGTCCTCTAATTCCCCGTGCAGCGGGAGGAGACATCCTACAGGAAAAACCCATATTCAAGTTGATTATTGAGACAAACGATCGATAGACTGCCGTGCAGATCTAAAATTTATCAATTGGAAAGGAACTGTCAAAATAAAACTAAGGTCTTTTTGGAAAAATTTTCGGAAGGAAGCCAGTCGCAACGCTGACACTAAATGTCAACATTACATGTCGTCAGCAAGATTTTTCCGAAGGATTTCTTTGCCTTTTTTTTTTTTTTTAAATATGTAACATAAATTTAACCGAAATTCAAGCTTTTCAGTTTGTTCTCTACACCAGATAAAAATAAAGAGAGCCCGAATATCTGAACTGACACGTTTTCAGCCTTATTAGCCGAATAATTGATTGTATCAAAGATTAATTATCTAATTCTTAGGAAAGGCGAACAATGCTACCTGTAATTTTCACCTAATGAAAGCTTGTTTTTGCATTAAGAATTTCTTTTGATTTCCGCCTCCCGTAATGGAGTAAATTAATTTGTTTTGTTTGCTTTTCTGATGTTACGAAATGCGAAAGTTTCATTTTTCACAGTTTTTAGGGAGCATTTTCAGCTCTGCAAATATAGTGCTTTATTAAGAATTTTTCAAGCTCGCATTTCAATTTCTTTCATAAATCCATATAATTACCTTTTGTCTCGCGAATGCATCCCTCCAAGATATTTTATAATATGAAATTATCTTTCTGTTTAGTCAGTTTCCCGGTGGGAAGGACAAAAAAAAGGCATTGAAAAGTTGTACGTTTTATGCTTGTTACAATCTTGAGATTTTCCCTAGCTAAATGTATTTCGCTTTGGATTTGCAAATGATAAATTGACTTATTTTATACTCTGCTTGCGGAGGGTTTTACGACCGAACTTCTGCATCCCAACATATATGAGGTTAAGCTCTCACCGAACAGTACTGAAAAGCGAAGGAATATTATTATGAAATTTTTAAATTTTCATATAAATTGTGCCGGTTTTTTTTTTTTTTTTAATTACATTTCATTTACTTTCGCGCTAAACGTAAATGTGCATATTCCTCCTAGCATAAAAAATACATTTGATACATTTCATTTTATAGACTTCAGAATTATCGTCGAATTGTATATATATCTGTTACCCGATAGACGAAGACAAATAGCTATAAATCGTAAGACAACAACGATATTTAAAATAAAGAAATAGATTCAACTTCATCTAGTTACTAAATGTTGAGAGACGAATCACTACAAGTGATTTCAACGTTTCGAAGAGTCGATTTTTGACTTGTGTTATGTTTTTAAATTTTTATTATTTACTCGAAAATTTAACTTTACGTAAATAAAGAAAATAAAATGCAAAAAATGGTGTAAGGGAGGATAATCTGATTATTATCCACATATGTGGAAAATCATAAAGGTGATAAAAAATTTAAAAAAAAACATGCTTGATATCAATAAAAAATAGAGTTATTTACATTTTTCTAAATATTTTTCAATGGGAAATTTAATTTTTTGCAAATATGAAGAATTTGAATTTGCCCGATTATTTTCAGTACCATATATTAATTGCATACGTACTCGGTAAAGGAAACAAAGAGATTAATGCATAAAATATTCGATTAGTTCCACAAACATTTTTAGCTTGTCATATACGATTGTCTTAAATATCTACATTATTAAAAATACAACATTGTTCTAGTTTGTATTGCTAAAAATGGATGTGTTGGAAAATTACATAGCAATAAAATGTAAAATTTATATTTGCGACTTCGCTTTGGGTCAGGTTTCATTGATATACCAAAGAGAAAGATGAAGTGAAAATAAAAGTTTAAAAATTAATATCTTTATTTATCAGTCCCGACTAGTAATTCTTTCTCTTTTCATTAGCGGCATTAAAGCGAATTATCTGAACCTTCAACTTGTAACATGTCTCAAAAGGTGTTCACTAATTTTGCATCGTTAATCCCCATTAACATTTAATCCAGATTAATTGGCTTTTAAGTAAGAGTGTGACTCATTAAGTTTTGTTAATGAATTTTCGTGTTTCCCGTATTCTCTTTAAATAAAAAAAGAAATGAAAAATCTCAATTTTTCATTGTTATTCATTTAGTTATAGATGCAGTGGCTCAGTTTTTAATTTAGGCGTCTAATTTCATTCATAAATGTAAGGAGGAAGACGGAGGATGTGTTCATTATGGACACTGCCATAATAGAAAATAAGTAAAAATGATGAATAGTTGAAATCGTTGTCCTATAATGATCTGTTTCTCGAATTTGAAATTTCAATAAAATTTAGCGTTTAGATGTCTGTATGCATTGTACGCGGGAAAAAGTTTAGAGATTTTTCCCTCCAAAATAAGTTTGAAAGAGAATGTTTTTAAGTTTTGTCCCAACGAGAGAACTTACCTTTGAAACATTTACGTGAAAAACTATTTATAGCAGAGGTTTGGAGATAAATGCTGAGCTTTTAAATTGATTCTTGTGCCATTGTCAGTTTTTATGAAAACCGTAACACATGACATATCCTGAGTTTTGAATACATATGAAATATTTACAGGGGAAATTTTTTCGGGAAAATTCTCCAGCAGGGAGGTTCCACATTAGCAAGTTTTTTCACTTTTTTCCTGCAACTTTCCTCTTCTTTTTTATCACTTTTCACTTTGAACAAAATATTTTCGAATGTTTTTCTTTTTTATTATTTCATGAAGTTTTACATGAAAAAGAAATTTTATTTTTTAAAGAAATCAAAATCGGTTTTAAAACTTCTTCTATTTATTTGTATTTTTCATATTTGAAAGATTTGAAAGCTTTGGAAACATATCAACATATTCCGATTTTCTTTTTCACCAGGCGTGATACTGAGTTTCTCGAAACAGAGTATGAGACTCATGGCTTTCCGTTGACTAACGTTGTCTGTTGCGGTGCAATCAGCCTCTGCAGCACATCAAAATTTAATTTTTAATTATATTTTTTTATGCATTTAGATTTACTTTCAAAGTAGTCCTCGGCTCAGAAGACGATCTGGATCGAGAAAATTAAAAAAAATTAAATACTTTTGTGTTCATTATTTAAAAAAAAATGAAGTTAGGTTAACAATTTGTCTTTTAAGTTCTATTAATTTACCTCATGAAACATTTTTAATTTACTTGTGTGCATATAAAAGATCAAAGAAAACAAAACTTAATTTTCAAAATCCTTTATTAAAAAAAAAATTATTTTAAAATTTTATCTCAGTACGTCATTCGTACTATCATATATTTGTTTACTATTAAGATATATTTAAATGAGTATTTATTATTAAGATTATATTAATTAAAAAAGTATTATTATCTAAGTATTAAGATATATTAAATGAGAATTTTAAGATATCCATACCAGGTGTTTTCTATACATATAGAATCTTTTAATAAGGTTTAAACGAAAAACTACTCTTGATAATATTACAAAAACTTGTGTAGATTTTGGGTGGGATCTTGAAAATATTCATAGAGATAGTCAAAAATGAAATTCGGTTTTTTTTCGAATTTCAAATTTATAGATTCTTCATGTAAACGGCATATATTTTCTATCGTATCACGCAAATAGTTATCATATGTTTTTTAAATACCGTTATACGAATATAAATAAATATTATGCGGTAAGAATATATACATTAATTTCCAGTTCAGACAATTTGATTCCAAAATTTTCATATTTTTTTCTCAAGTCTTTGGTAAATATTTTGCTCCGCAAAACAAAAATCTGGAAGATGAAATGTTTAAAATTAATAGCGTAATACTAAATTGAATGTAGATAGATATTTTTTTATTAAATAATTCACTTTTATGCAATTGCCTAATTTTTCCGATCCACATTTTCATTAAATAATAAGTTTCCTTTTCGTGTGTAATTTCTCAATATGTAAAATATTCTGTTTATGAGATATGCAATTTTCTATGAAAAATTAATTATTCGATTAATTTTATAAAATAGGGAATGTTATTGATATTTGGTAGTGATATATTGGGAAAAATGTATAATTTACGCAGTAATTAATATAATTATAATTATGGAGTAAATTTGCAATAAAATTGGAAACTAAAAAATAAGAATATTTTGCAATGAAATTTAAGTTTGAAAAAATTAAATCAACTAAAATCTTTTTAAGTCATAAAGATGAAAATATATAGAGCCGCCAGGTTTTTTATTTACCTGAAGAATTTACATTATTGCTTTATATGATAAAAGAAAAGTAATAAAAATTTGGTGAAATTTCAGTTATAAGATATGTTTCAATCAATAATGAAAGACACCTTTTTTTTTATTATGGAATGAAAATTTTTGATATCTTTCTCATTTTCGTAGAAAATTTTAGAAAAATTTATGAGTTTTTGACGTACTCATTGAATTTTTCAAAACGTCTTTTTCAATAATATAGTGTGATCTGATGAAACAATGATATAATGATCTGATGAATATAATGATGAAATAATATCAGTGATCTGATGAAACAGTAAGAGAAAATTGGTAAATTATGGCTTCACAACAGGGACCTTTATGAATTAAATTTCTTCAAAACTGATTACTGAAGTATGGAAGGCAGAAAACGTTGCACAAATGACATCTTTGATTCGTGTACGGGTTTATGTACTTGATATTCGCAAAAACGACAGCGGTTTTCGTCGAGAGATTTGGAGTGATCTCAATGAAGTGTTGAAATTATTCATTTCTTTTCAGGAAAAGAGCTTGCCTCGGCAGTTCTTGCACCATCCTAATCACAAGCGGAAAGAAAAAATTATTAATCAACAGAATAAATTGGCGAAGAAATTGGCAAACTGGCGCACCAATTCTGGTTTTCGACATCATACGCTCCGCCTGGCAGCGGAAGCGCACGCGGTCAAACTGAGGAAGAGAAGAAGGAAAAGAAGGAACAGGCTGAGGCGGTGGCCAGAGCTGAAATTGCCTTTCAAGCTGCACATCAGCAAAGGATACAGCATCGCGTCGAACGGGAGCAGCGGGAATTCGAGCGAGAGATGCGAGATCACACGGAATATCTTGCTCAAAGAGAGAGAGACTTGATGCAGCAGCAGAGAGAATGCAGTTCAGCATCCCTGCAGTCCATGTAAGTAGGACTTTTTCTAAGTCTTCAGCAGTAGAGAGTGGAAATCTCGTTATTCTCATGGCAAATCTTTACGAAAGACAACAGGAGCAAATCGTCGCTTCCCATACCGGAGCATGTTAAGAGAAAAGGCTTACATGTCTTTTCATTTCCTCATTTATCTTTTAAATGATACAGGTGGACTCAAAGCGAAGCTGAATTTTTTACACGATGGACATGAAGTTTCTCACACCAATATCATTTTAGTTAAATTCATCTATTTATAACCAATTTCTTTCTCTAAAATCAACCAGTCTGAATGCATTTGTCATCATGAGTAAATAGTTTGATGAATTGTAACACAAAGGAAAATCTGAAATTCCGGTCACTGTGTGTGCGATAATTGAAATGCCACAATCCAGTGAAGATTTTGCTTATTATTGGAGGCTTTGCTAACTCCTATTAACTGAAGAATCAGGATAGTTAGTCAAAAATCTGCATCTTCGCTTTCTCAGCGGGATTTTCGTTTAAATGCTGTTCTACCATACAAACTATTGTCTGCTTTATTTTGCTTCTTTTTAGCTTCCTTTTTCATGTATGCCTTTCATTGAAAGTTGAAACTTTTAAGAGTTCATCGCTTTAGTGGACATATTTTTCTTCTGAAATACTTTATCCCCGATGTGAACTAAGATTTTTATTCGTCTGCTTGGGTAGATTCAAAGTCGAAAAATATATGATATTATATATATGGTGAAACTGCATTGTGCTGAGTCCTTAATAAAAATCAACTGACTAAAAATAATTTTTGGCCCGATTGTAAAAACATGAATTTATATCGACCTCGTTACTGAAAAACATTTCTATCAATAATGTCTGTTTATTTTTTCTATTCTCGATCCCATATATTTTCTTCCAGCGGCTTCCTATGTCCTATATGAAATGGAGACTGTAAAGGCGGGCAAAATGAGAAGAAATAAAAAATCTGAGTAATGGAAACAATTCCAGATTGCATTGAGATATTTTATGACCAAAGCCCATTACAGGAAATCTGATAGACGAACTTAAGGTTCTGCACGAACAATAAAACTCCATTTATATTTTCACCTTATTACATCCCATATTCTATCGAGTAAGTATGAATTACCGTTTTTCCGTATGGTTACGAGGAATATATTAGTCCTTCGGGATTCGCGATTTCCTTTGAGAAATCCTTCCTTACAGCAATTTCCCTAAGCTCTTTAACGGAAACACAAAAAAATAACTTCAACCAGTTTATATGCAAATTCAAGAAAAATGAATAAATGAGAGGTCTTTCGCATTTGGTTAAGATTAAAGGATTGAAAAAGTTAAACTGGAAAAATCATAAAAGATGCCGTATTTTTGTTGCTCTTAAGCATATTTTGTGACACTGCCTAAGAATACATTCATGCAATAATGTATAGTCCAAACGTCTGATGTTATATCAAAAAATAACATTTAACTTTTTTATCTAGTTGTCTACCGCTCCACATTTAAGAGTAATAATATAAAAGGTTAAGAGATTATCGGATCAGACTGAATCCAAAACTTGCGTGAGAATTTAATTTAATTCCTTCTAATAAATCCGCTCTCGTGGATATAATAGAATTTTATCGATGAAAACAAAATTAATTGACAAATAAAAGAAAAATCACGAATAGAAGACGTGCTTATAGCTAAATTTCATACCACTTACTTCCTATTGATTATTTTCATACGGATTAATTAGTTATGTCATGTGATTTAGTTTTACAATTTTTTTTACAGGTTTTTGATGCTTTTTATTTATTTATATAATATACGCATTCATACATCATTGCTAACCTTTGACATAAATATATTGCAATTGATAGTTGCACTGGTTAATTATATCTTTTTGGTCTTTATTGACGCATACAATATAGGAAATGATATTTTTCATCTTATTTATATAAATAAGATGGATTTGGAAGGAATTTTGTATTTTTCAATAGTAGAAAAAATTTTTTGACTAAATTCAGAAAGGAAAATATTTTTTCTGTCTTTACGAATAATGAGCCTTTTTTTTCGAATACAGCAAACAAACAAAATATGATTTAACTCGCATCTTGAAATCATCTCCAAAGTATTGAGATTCACAGAAAGAGAAGCATTGGCAAAGCTTCATTAAGGAAACATTTGATTACGGAGGAAGGAAACATATCAAGCTTTTGTTCGGTGCTGGGAAAAGTCTTTTTAATCTCTTCTTTTATTGGAAACAGCCCAAACTAAGACTAATTAAATGACGTCGTCGAAATGTCTGCTGCAGACTTAAAATTATCAAAAATGATTTATGAAAGTGACAATCTGAAACATTATTGGGGTCAACTCCATTAGAATACGAACAGTCGGAACCAGTGAAAATTTTGCTGTCTTCTTCATTCACTAACCATCCTGTATTTTCTCGATAGAGACAAATTAAGATCTGTCTTTCTTTTTTTATGCAGAATGCTAAAAAAAAACGATAAACGTTCTTATATTTATAAGATAACTACTACGATTAACCATTCTGAGGAAAGATATATTTGTTGTATAACATCGTGAAAAATTTTGAAGGCAACGTGCAAACAATAAATTTGGTCCTGCATGAGATATATATAAAAAACGACCAATCTGCACACCGTATGCTTGAATTTATACATTGACGACGAAGAATATTCTTTCCCGGCATTATAAGAAAAAAAATAGCTTGATTATTCGTTATTTGTAAAATGCGAAAATGAAAGTACATGAAAATACATGAAAATATTTTCATTTCCTTGGAAAATTTCCCTTTCGTTTCAAATCATTATCGAAAGTATGAATAAGATACGGCTTTCCTATCTTTATCCGTTTGTTCTTGTATAAAATTTTACTCTAAAAATAGTCGCTGAAGTAATATGTCCAAAAGGAAAAAAAAGAAATTCCATTCATCGCCAATTGAAATAATCTAATATAAAATTCTATTCTATTAAAAATATCACACATTTTATATATACAGAAATATGTGTCAGATTCATATGGTATGAAATTGTCGATTAGAATTATTTTACTTAAGATTTACGACAATACGCCGACTTAGACAAAACCTTTGAAATTACCCAAGTTTTCTCTCTGCTTCCTCGGACATTTTATTATGTGAAGAATTGATGTTTGTTCTTCTCATTCTTGTTAAAAGCCCAGTTCATAATCATTTATATAAAGCAAATAAAATTTGATGTCTGTGATCACCGAAACGAAAAGTTTTCAGTTTGTATGAAATGACATTATTAAAATTTTTAGGCATAAAAAAAGCTTCCAACATTTCATAAGAGTCACTCATGCTTTTGATATTCACTTTAATCTTTTTTCCACGGACTGAAATGTATGAAAAATGATTAAAATGAAAGTATTTATTTTTCAGCAATACTTAACCATTTCATAAATTTATCTTCTTTTTATAGCAGAAAAGCGATATTTTATTTTATATGCATCGGATTCACTTAAAACTGACATAAATAATAGTAAGAGACTGCAAGTTAATAGAATATTAATGTAAAGTTGGTAAAAAGCATTTATATATATTTTGTAATTTTTTTCAACATAATTCGTGTTCTTTTCGCACCCCTTGTCACATATGTAAACAGTTTACTGCTTTTTTATAAATGTTTTTGTGTGTAATATTTTTATTTACTCAGAATAAAATTATCCCCATGCAGGGAAAGATTATGTCGTCATTCATGTTATATTTTTTGCATGATGTTATTCATGATAACTATTTCTTATACACAACAGTGAAGATTAATTTAAACTTTAATGTTTTAAAAAATTTTCGGAATAGGTATACTATCGGGAACGCATATTACTGTTTCGTCTTTTTTTTAAGCAATTTATTTTATTTTTTTGAAGGGAGGAGGAAAAATAATGAAAATAAAACAAGATAAAAACTCAGCTAGGAGGGCAATAAAACTAACTGCCCGCATACGTGGTAAAGGATGAAACAGTTAAATTATATACTTCGGTATACTTTTATTACTATGTAAAGACCGTCATCTTGTCGAGAATATCTGAAACATTTTAACACCGAATATTGTCCTTTCTGAGTTCGAATTTATTTTTAGCCATTGCTCTCACTTTGATATAACTTTTGAAATGCATCTCAATAAAGGCTTCATTTTTGTGTTTTTGATTTTATTCATTGTGACAAGAAAGGATTAAGAATCCACTATTTTTCAGGAATGAGTGCCTTTTTCAATGTGTCAGCTTGGAGTAGAGAGCTGGAAAAAGTATTTCGTCTCTCATGGACGGAATGATCTCTGAGGGTTTATATCCCGATGGAATTTTTCCTAACAATGCATCTGGATTTTTGAACGAAGAAAAGGAAAAATATTTACTCCGGTCGGAGTTCAATGTTAAAATTCTCGAAAATTTATGTACAAACTACTCTGCAGAACCGGTTTTAAAATTCGACAATTTGTTTTCTTCAAAAGATTAGTTTCTCCTATCGCATTTGTCCGTTAATTTTGCATACCATTCATACTATGGAAATCAAATTTCATTTTAATCATGATTTAGGTTAAAAATTAAATTTTTTAAATTAACGTTTTACGCTTCTTTTCGGCTTTCTGATGGAAACATTCATTCTTGAATTAGTATTCATATAATGAGAACTTCTTTTGCTCTTTAGATGATATTCTTACACTCTTGCATTTTTTCTATAAGAATGTTACCCATAAAAATATTTTTAACTCATCCTCGAAATGAAGAGTATTTCAATTGTTAAAATTACGATTCTGGTCATGCATATAAACAGAAAATTAGTTTGACTCCCAATTTAATATTTTCATTATTTAAGTTTTTAGACCTGAAAAGAATTATGCAAATAATTATGATGGACAATGTATATATTAATTAAATAATGTGATTAATTACTTCCTTTTTAAAGAGGAAGATTCCTATTAGCAAATCTCTAGCCAGTTTTCTGGAAATTTCAAGTTATGAGATTATCAAATATGAGATGAAGAATATTGTTACCAATAGACTTTCTTATAAAGTATAAAAGAAAAGAATCTAAGATACAGCTTTAAACGATTCTTGAGATTCATGTCTATTAAAAATATGTTTCCTCATGAGCAATACGCAACTTTCCTGTTCTCCGCTTCCTTCACGAAGCTTGTAATCGATATTTTCTTTGCTTTGAAATAGAGGTTAATTTATAATGGAAATCTTAGGTATCTAAATGGCTGTAGACACTTATCACGGTGCTGTGCGAGGAGAGACAAGAAAAGTCAAAAGAATGAATTAAAATACTTGAAAATTCCCATTGCGATAAATTATTGTTTTGTGCATATTAAAGACGACGTATCGGTCGGAAGCTATTTGTTTTGACATCGCTTTTTCATCGTTATTATTTGTTATCCATTATATACGTCGAACTTTCAATCAATCTTTTTTAAATTTTCACCTCATAATTCGATGCCTTTTAACATTAACCAACAATTTAGATCAAATTGATTTTACACAATGAATTGCGTTGACGAAATGAATTTAACTAATTTATATGCAAAATTATATTCAATAATTTAGGTACATAATCATCTTACCATTCTCTTTTGTGTCAGAATTTCGGTGGACATATAGTCGGCTCTTACGAAATATAATGCCACCGAAATTTGATCCTCTTTAAATGGTTGATTGAAGCGGTAATCCGTTCTGATACAGTGTAAAACCGACAATTTGCGCTTGCATGCATATAATAAAAGGTAGAGTGCTAACGGGTATTGTCCATAATATGAAAAAAGAAGAAAAACATATTTATTCTTGATTATGAATTTTTGTCTCATTAGATATTGTGTCAAACTCGGATCATGAAAATCCTTTCGTTGGATTCTTATTATGCTTCTTCTATTATTCTTATGGAATGCTTCTTCTATTCTTAAGGATTACACCGGGCAGAAAGTTCACCTTCATTGTGGTAGCTCGATATTCTCTTCATATAGAAGTGGGAAACTCTAAACTCGGCGAATCGGAAAATCTTTCATAACGAAACACTGATGTTTAAGCGTTTATTTTATTTCTCTTTAAGGTTTTGTGACATTAGAATTATCCGACTGTAATCTGAGGAACGTGAAAAGTATGTTTGGTGATAGAAATGAACGTATCGCCGATAAAGCAAATAAAACTTAGGAAAACAGCAAAAATCTTTATTCTGGCAGTGCAATAACCAAACTTCTTTTTTGCTTTTTAGCAAGGCTGCCGATAATTTTCGGGACGATAACGTGGCAGGAGAAGCGAGTTTTCAACTCTCGATCATCCGCGTCAGTCTTTCTATCCATTATGTCTTTGTTCTTTTAAGAAATTCATTCTTCCATCGTTTGTGAGCTTTCCTTCCTTTGTTAACTCAACCTGTATGAAAATTGAATGCCAAAAACGCCATTTTAGCACTCACTTTTTCTTACTTTCAACTAACTGAGCTTTTCTGTTTTCTTGTCATTTTCCGTCCATTTGGATTCTTTCAGACGTGATTATTCTTGCGTTTGACACTTATTACCAGTAACATACATTCAATTCGGCGGTATATTTCTTCGATTTATCTGCAACCAGCCAATCTCAATTTGCTTTCTTACATGAATTAGACTGTCAATTAGTTGGCACAGATGAGAACGTTGCGCTTCTTGTGACCCCCGTTAGCCCAAGATATGCAAAATCACGGGGAGGTAGCTAAATGGGAAAAGGCTTTGCCTTACTTCGGGAGAATTGCAAATTGCATAATTCCAGCTTCCGAAACCTACCCGGGAAGTTTTGGCTCCGTTTCCACTTTCCCCATATCTTAAATTTTCATCTGTTCCCATCTATGCAGAGGATGTGAAAATTCAACCGGAAGACTTTTTCCCGGGAAATTCTCCCAGCGGGATTTTGTGAATCCGCCCAGGATACGGCTATTATATCATGGGGCGAATAAATTACCTTCATGTTTCAAAAATCCTGCGAATTTTTGCCCTTAAAAAGAAGAAAATCGAGGACTTTCTAGTCGCCCCAATATATTCAAACAATACCAAAGATATTGAAAATCCCGAAGTTTATGGCATTGTGTTTTATTGATCATCGATCGAGTGTCTTTATATCACCCCAAAATATCCAAAACAAAAAATTAGTAAACGATGAGAACTTAACTTTAAATGCAATTTCCTGCGCTATTCATAAATTTATTGTTATGTCTCTAGGTTCGAAGATCACAGCATCCCGTTTCGGAAGCGTCTTTGTTGAAACCGCAGCGTTGAAAAGAAAAAAATAATAATGTTTTATGGTCTTCGTTTGAAAATTTTACGAAATAATGCGAAGCGTGCGTTAAAATCGCTCAAAAACTGTTCTTCATCGCAATAATACTTCGGATCATTCTTCATATTTGCAGTCAGTGCTGCATTTATTCATGAACATCAGTTGCAGATTTTGGAAACAGAGCAAATGTTTCGTTTGTATGAATAATCGATTATGGGCACAGAATATATTGAAATATGGAATTCACCGAGGGATACGAAGAATGGGGAAAAATTTGCCTGAGATTTGTAGAGAATCTAAAATCGGTCCTTCGTAACTTGGGTACGGGAAAAAGAAAGTGAATATGTGGTATGTATATGAAGAAAATTCGACGCCCAGCCGTCCGTTTGACCTGCAATTTCCATCCGTTTGCACCACGTCCAAATCGAAATGTCATAATTTCGCGTATTGTGCGCTTGCGAGAGTTCTTTTGTGAATTTTCACAGCAATACATTGTCGCTTTGTTATGTTTGGTTTTCAAGATAAAAATCAAAGATGCAGTCAAAATAAAGGGAAGAAAAGAATTGTTGCTGTAACACGTCGTCATCATTTTCCTAAACAGCTTCGGATGCATTTAATTCGCAGCTTCCACTTTATATTTTATATCTCGTTTCATCCATAGCTTCGGCAATTTTTTTTCTCTTTTTCATCATTTAAGATTAACCGATTGCTGCAACAGAAACACGGTTTCTTATATATGTGTGTGTGTGCGTATGTGTGCGTGTGTGTGTATATTTCGTTGTGACAATTATTATAATATTTCGCGAAGGTGTGAGTCTGTTCCGTTCGACACCCTTTACTTACTCTTTCGTTAAACCTGAAAATTTTCTGGATCAGATCGAAGGAATCAAAATTCGCTTCTCACGTAAAAGGAAATGGCATCGCTTAATGGTCAGCAGTAAATTGTGGCGTATCAATATATCAAAATGCCTTATTTATTTTCATCAGTTCCTGTTCTTGAAATGAGCATCGCTTTGTTAATCCGCGCTGAAACATTCATGTATTTATGTAAGCTTCCGATAATCCCCTCAATTTGTTTTGTATATATTTTCCACATATTATTCTTAATCCAATAAAGGGAGACCGAGGATTTCGCTTAAAATTGTTAGATTATTTCTGAATTAATGATTTTCATGTCGGGGCTTTAAAATTTGCCTTCATTTCCGTAAGGGAAAAGATTAAAATTTGCAAAACGGGAGTTTCCCCGGCTATACCCGATGATTTCCCGATTCGTGTCTCATTATGTCGTGATTAATCGATCTTATTTTCGTCTTTGATACAATTAATGAAATGATCAGACGAAACTGCTCGATTGAGTTAGGTAATCAATATAGTTTCCTACTTGTCAGAGAACGTGACATGACACTTATATCGAGCCATGTTGTTCATTTAAGTAAATGATCGTTGTGCAATGTTTAATTTCTTAAATAGCCCTGTGGTCAGTTCGTGCCCAGTCGGGGATGTGTGTTGAATGCAGAGACCCTTTTCCCTATCCCGTTATTCGTTCCTGGATAAAATTTGCATGAAATTTATCCCTTTTTGTGTTTTCCTTTCAAATTATGCTGCATCGGGATTCCCGAATAATCTCAATCAAGTGCATGAAGCAAGAATATAGCAATAATTTGTGGGATTTTTTTTTACCATGTTTTCACTTGACCGAAAGATTTTATGAAAGTGTTTCAGAATAGTTTTAAACACGCAAATTTCAAATATTTTAGATCTGCAATTTGTGCGCATCTGTTTTAAAGCCTTATATTTATTCCGTAATAACTCGGCACGTAGCGAAGTTTCTTTTGGTAATTTTTCTTTCGCGATGCATGGCGGGTTAGAAAAAAGTCCGAATGAATAATGGCCGGTCCCGAAGAAGCTCCCAGATCCCCGATATAAAGAAAATCATTTTCAGTTAAAAAAAAATTTTTCAGGCTCCGAAATCCTATTCAATTTATTAAATTAAATCAAATCCTACATAAACCAAAATTCATTACATGCTCATTCGTCATTCCGAAAATTTCTTTCATTTTCAGATGAGATAAATGAGAAGATCTTTTTGTTATTTATATGGAAATAAAATTAAGTTTTGGCGGACTTTAAAAAGCAAATCGTTATGTTTTCCATTATTATTTCATATTTTGCTTTCTTCATTTACTCTCATGCTTCCATTATTTCAAAATCCTTGTTTTTCTCATATCAACACTTCATATTTTTCATATAGGGCTCTTCTACACAATCAAAGTTTACAATGTAAATGTTAATAAATAATTTAACATGAGGTTCCTGTATGATTACAAATTTTTTTTCAATTCAATTTTCTTTTTACTAAAAAGTTAACACGTAAAATGGAAAGGTTTCGTTTTTTGTTTTATTAATTTAATTAAGTTATGGGAATTTAAAATATTATGAAAATTTAAAAATAATTTATTATTTTCAGTTTAAAAAAAACGTGAAAAAGCATAATCTTCTCATAAAGAAGTGTAAGTAAAAGACATTTAAACAATTTTTATCATTTAATTTATATGCATTTTTTAAAGAATTTCTTAATGCCAGTGTAAAATTATGATCTATTATGTTTGTATAGCGAAATGAGGGTTCATTTGTTGTATCCATAAAATGTTTGGAAGAACAAAAGTTATTTAATTCCCGATAATACACGGTTTTTAACTAATTAATTGCTTGCTATGTCTATCAATGGTTTTCTGTTAAAAGCCGAGGTTGAAATGGATCGCGAGGCAGGGAAAATCTTCCAGTAAGAAATTTTTCGACGAAAAAATTAGTTCTGTATAAGAGAAAAATTGACGAAAGGTTTTCGCTTGTGTCTTGGACATTAAAGTTTTAAGGACGTTAAATCTTATTATTTTAGCTTACGTTGCCTCTTATATCACTGTAAAAGATCTGAAACTGTTTAATATTTGTGAATCTAATATCGCACGGTGTTTAAATTCATAAAAATTCTAACAAGAATTATTTTCTGAACGCGCCTGTCCTCCCTCCGGGGAAAAAAAAAGGTTTCGATGCGAAGCCCTCAGCAGGAAAAGCGAAGACCGCGATCAGTCGAAATGGTTCCAGTTGAGGAGTGGTTTGCACATTTTGAATTGTGGTCGTACCGGAAAGGGAACCGTGCAGCGGCGGAAGTAAGGGCGAAGAGACGAGAATCGCATTCAGAGCGAGAATCGAAAAGCGATAGCTTAAATAAACAAAAAACAATCGAACTGATTTGTCGTTCACATTTTTGTGAAATCTATTTTCATTTATTAATTACCAATTTAAAGAGAAAACACGTTATTTTTCATCGAGCATTCGATGGCGACGATTTTCACGATTGACGTTAGAAAGCGCTACTTTCCAATTCTAATTTATATATGGCGCTCCCAGCGGGCAAAATCAGAATTAAAACTGTTTTCCGTAACCTGAGTCAGCTTGTTTATTTGCGTCTACTGCTTCTCTTTACTAACAATCCTAATGTAAATTTATTTTTACCCTCGTTATTATCATTGATTACTGTTGCTTTCATTTTTTTTTTTACCCAACATCGAATTTAATTCATTCCAATCGGGATGAATATTTAAACTTGCTTTTTAGCGTATAATTTTTTAATTTACAGCTTCAGATCCCCTTGCTAAATTAAATTTAATTTACTTATATATAATTCCTAATTTATCTTCAAGACAAAGTTTTAGCTGACGAGCAGGAAGCTCGAAGAATTTTACTCAAAACCGCAACATACATCGGCGAATTCCGACTTGCTTGGCAGAGCATTAAACGAGCAATGACGCATTTATTAAAACTTCGTTGTCAATAATCTGGCGAAAATTTTCATCCACAAAAATACATTTTACAAAGGAGGCAAATCAATAACTGGAAATTAAAGGGATTAAATTTCGGAAGGTTTTGGCCTAATCAGCGATCGGACGTGGAGCCGGAATCGTTTCCGGTTTTCGTGGCGGATCGCGAAATGGGTGAAATAAAAAAACTGCGAAATGTAATGCCGGAAAAGTTTGGCAATTTTTGACTTCGGGGAGCGGAGGATGAAGCCCCGCAAAATGGACACATCCATTCGGATTTACCCCTCCGACGCCGCCTTCCGCTTTCCCCCCCATGGCGTGTAGCAAATCTCCCCCCGCCACACCCCATGTCTCCTAGCCGTTTTCCCACGGCAAGCGAATAAACTCCAGTTTTCCAATTTCGGCGTCGATACCTCCGTTTTCGTCCGCAGAGTTTCATTTTGCTGGGGAAACGGCGACAAAAATTTTTGTTTCCTCGTCACAAGGGCTTTGCCTTTTCCTCAACTCCTGCTCTCGGAGCCCCTTTCATTCATCCCCTGCCACCTCGCTCCCGGATTGCTCGTCCCTTCACTTCCGCTTCCCTTTCTTTTTCTCCCCCCTCCCCCCACCCGCAAAAAGGCCGATTGTAACATTCGTCCAATGTTTTTTCTTCGCGGTGCGCGGTACGAACACGCGGTATCGCCATTTGTTGTTAAACATGAGTGTGAAACTGTTGTACATGTCAGACGGTGCAGGTCGGCTTTATGACCTGCAATGTTGTAAATTATTTTAGACGCGCATAGCTTCGCTTTCGGCCCAGTAACGTGTTCGAATTGGGCTTCTGCCAGAGTATAATTTTTCTTTTTTTCGCTCCTTTTTCATCCGTTCCCCTTTTTTGATGTAACAGTTCGGTTAATTTATCGGTGTTCGCTAAAAAAAGAAAAAAAATGTCTCAAGTGCTTTTGTGCAATCGAAGTGGCTCAAACGATAACACCACGGACGACGAGGAGGTTCAGCATCCTCTTCCGACCATATACCGGTGAGTGCGTAGTTTTCTGCAGGATTTTCTTTGTTCCGCCGCAGGTAAACAAACCGTAGTGAGGAGGGGCATGTTCGAGTTCGGTTGGAATCGGACTGCAGATGCGATTATGACGTCACTACGCGTGTTTTCTGCTAGTCGGCGCGGCGCCTCCAATCGATTCCCATTCGCTACGGCCCGAAAATGATTCGATAGAGCGGTTGCTCCGCATTCGATGCTCCAGTTTTTTTCGATGCGAAAATCGTCTGTCACGTGATTTTCCATTGACTCTCCTGAATTTTCCTGTATTTGTTTTTGCAAAAGATTTTAAAGATGGCCGAGGAACCGCTCATTGCTCTTCGCTATCAACTTCTAGTTTTTAGCTATTATTACCGTAATTACTTTCTTCGTGAGACTTCTAGCCCATTTCTTGACGCAGCGCTAAAGCCGTTTGTGAGATCAATAAAACCGATTTTGAATGGTAACGCATATTATAAATGTTGCCTCGGCGCAGATCCTTTCAATTTATCAAAACACGGAAAACATGTCTGCAAATTAAATTCTACGCTTGCCACTGTAAAGTCAAAATATTGCTTTAAATCAGCGATACGTTCAAATCCGTAAAAAATAAACAAATGAATTCAATCACCGAACGAAAGTGATATATGCTGCGCTTGGTGATTGTTTTTAATTCCGCAGTGGAAACTCGCTTGAACGACATATGTAACGTATATTAACCCAAAACTATTTTCGTGGGCACCATCGTTATTTTTCGTCAGGAAGCAATGATGGTGTAGCAGTCTTTCAGCATTTGTGCGATTGCTTCGCACGATTGACGGCTTTCAATTTTGACGTGGAAGATGCGCATTGCTCCGATGTTAGATGGGAAAAGGAAAATTATGAAACTTCAGCAGCGAATCAAAAAGGCCGAACGTTAGTCTCTGGCGAACATGTTCCTTGGACTGCAATGCGCTTTCCCGTTCGCTTTTTGAAATATTGCCAAAGCGAACGTGTTTTCTCGCCTTTTCTGTAAAAGCTCGGGACAGTCTGGTGAACCGTATGAAAGAAAACAAATTTGATTTCTATTTAAATTTAATCAACATGTAAAAAGCTTTTTGATAATCCGCACAAAGACTGAAAGAAGATTTCGCCGAATTCTTCTGATTTTTTCGATTTCTGTAATTTTTTTATTTTCATTTTATTTTTCTCTATTGTCATCATATCTTTCTTCAGCGAACGTGTAATCCAGCGTGTTCGTAATATGTGTCACCATGCATGCTAATACCAAGGATAGTGCAAATAATTATGCGAAATAGTCAATGAGAATCTTCTTTGTGACTTTCATTCGCGATATAGCATCCATTTATCAAATAACACAGCCATCTTCAAATGGGCTTCTAAATGTGGGTTAGCTTTTGAAAGTTCCATTAATCTTACATAAATTTAAGTGAACAAGAATAATATGGAGCTCCTTGTCTTTTTACTAACATGGTTAATGGTAATGGAGCCATTGGTAATGGAGCCTAACATTAGTAAGTCGATAATGATAAACATATATGCTTTAAATAACTTTCTTCCCTGATTATCCTTTTTAATACAATGAAAATTTTGGGAAAATTTAAAATTCCACTTTTTTTTAATTAATTTTTTTCATGAAATTATTCTTCACAAAAGCCTAAATAATTTTTTAGCATATGATACTTAATTTAAATGTAACTTACTGAGATAGTGAGTAATTAAAAAACAAGTATGTAATGGTCTTTTTCTAAAAACACATAATCAGTTTAATCCTTCCTAATAAAGATTGTTTTTAATCTAGGTCATTAGATACGCTTTACCGTATGATACAATATCATTGCCATGTTATAATATGTATTAATAATTAATCAATTCTTAATTTGGAATCAGATCGTTAAAGATTAAACTTCTGTGTTTGAAATTCAAAAAATGCATTCTGAATGTTGTTTGCTGCTGTATTTTTATATTTTCATGTCATAACAGTATATGCAACCTAGCACTAAGAAAATGATTTACAAAAAAATTTTTTTTCATTTTTCTTCAGTGTTTCAAGCATTAGCACAATTCATTTCCACTTACCTCATCTCCATTCGAAAATTAAGTTTCCACTTGTCAGTATTATAAAAATAACCGAATTATATCACGGCAACAATGATTGTGGTATAAACTTTTTCAAATGTACAAATTAATTTCTGTTTTATTTCATATTGAAAAATTAGTTTTGTTCGGTTATTTCTTCCTTTACATAATTTAATTTTCACTGTTATATCTCGGATAAATGTTTATCACAGATCTTACCGTTTCATTACAATCTTATTTATTGTACAATTCTTTTCAAAATCTAATATCTAATTATAATTTTTGAAAATGTGGGTATACATCTGATTGTATTGATTTGCTCTAAAAAAAGCTTTTAAATCTAATAATTTCCATTATTTTCCGCTCATTTCAGAGAATCAGTATTAAAAAAATACATTGCTTATGAAAAATTATTTGGCTTATGCAACAGGGGGACAGAGGAAACGCAATTGTAATGTGATAAATATAGATAGGTTATTAAATGAGAAAAATCAGAACCGGATAAAGTAACTGCAGGAATAAAGTAAAAATTGCATCATTATAATTAAAAGATATGGAATATAAATTGAAACAATAAAACCTTAATATTTATTTTTCACTGTAATTAAATTTATGTAATAGAAACCGTAAGTTCAAATTGAAATAACTACTAAACCTGTTTGAGCATAGAGAATGACATTTAATATGTGATCTATTATTTATAAATAATTTTAATGTTCTTGTCAGTAATTTTTAAAGAATTTTTGGTGTGGCTGTGATTTTTATTTTTAAGATATAAATTTGATATTATGGAGAATATTTACAGATTTTGAATTATATTGATTAATGCTCAGCAATTTTAGTGATTTCCTCAAGCAACCGATTATCAATATCCGAAATATTGTTTTCTTATTTATCTTACTTTTAAATATCGTAATTACTTATAATGTTGTGATGATAAAAATATTATTCACTGTATTGATATCAGAGGCGCAAAAAGTTGTTTTACTGCTGACAAAACCGATCGCCAGCATCATCGAAGTAAAAGAAGTCCTCCGGTTCGGTGTTTCGGTCGCTGTTAATTGGCCGCAGGAAACAGATTAACCTGGCGCTAAGGACACAGTCGCAGAAGCTAGAACAGCAGCAAAAACAATGACGTAAATGATCTCCCGGTTTAATTATATTTAGTAAGACAAGAATCAAAATATGTTTTGGGGAAAGTGTTTGACGTTTCTTATTATAGAACAAGTGAATTGCTTTCACATGCCCAACTATTTCGGCGTTTTTATTCGGGCGAATCGGAAAAACGACAGTCACGACCCCGTTGTAGCTAACTTTTATTCCTTTAACCCCGTACCTGCGTAATTTGAAGTGGAAAACAGAAATTTTAATGAACTAAATTGATCGTTTTCAGTTGCCGTGCTCCCATCGCCAGCTTAGATTGCATGGAAGAGTTCACGGGGACAAATGAGCACCTCACAATGCATGTCGCTCCCACGAAGGAGGCTTTGCTGTCCGGTTACCACAGTCAGACGTCTTTCGGTCCTGGAGGAAACCACATGACACGCCAGGGATCGGTCACTCCCGGCCTGCGGTACAGAAATCTCGGCAAAAGTGGACTGCGAGTCTCCAATGTTGGATTAGGTACTTGCGATAGATTCGTTCAGAAACCTTAAATCAGTCCGTGTATTTCGATTTGTACACGTCTGTATTCTACGCTTTCATTTTTTCGCATTTGATTTAGCCGAACCCTGCTTTTCTTTTTTCCATGTTTCAAAATTTTTCATTCAGCTCACCAACGCTTCACATTTTCATTTTCATCAATCGATTCCTTATTGCCTCAAGCGGAATACGACCTGTGAAATGGGGTCGTTAATAATAGTTTCCTCAAAATCTTCTATGGATTGCATCTCGCATAAACCCAAGTCATTCCTTAAAGTAAAGCTGGGCCTAGTTAATGTGATCACAACTTCTTTCCATTTTGATTTCCCTTGAAAACTTTCCTGTTTTCAGGAACATGGGTCACTTTCGGAGGTAACCTGACCGAGGAGCAAGCAGAAGATGTTATCACACTCGCCTACGAGAGCGGAATTAATGTTTTCGACATCAGCGAAGCATATTCGGGTCCCAAGGCAGAAATCGAACTTGGGAAAATTCTGTCGAAGCGAGGTTGGAAAAGAAGTTCTTACATTGTGACAACGAAAATCTACTGGAATTCGAAATCGGATGAAAGAGGGCTGTCGCGGAAACACATTTTGGAATCGGTTAAGGCATCTCTGGAAAGGCTTAACCTCGAATATATCGATATAATCATATTGCACAAAGCCGATCCAATGTGTCCTATGGAAGGTGGGTTTCTCCACCAATGCTTAACACGTGAAATATATACTCCTTAACTGTCGTAGCATAGGAGACAAATTCATCATGTGTATAAAATTCAAAAGATACGTGAAGCTAATATAAATTTAAATTTTTATTGCAGAGGTAGTTCGAGCGATGAACCATGTAATATCACAAGGTTGGGCACTCTACTGGGGCACTGCGAGATGGTCTATGGTAGAAGTAATGGAAGCTTACACCAATTGCAGGACATTCAATTGTGTAACTCCTATATGTGAACAGTCGGAGTATCACATGTTTTGCAGGTTAATTTGCAATTCGATAATTCTATTTTCGTTATTAGTAGTACGAATAAACATTTATATATTCTAATTTAAGGGACAAGACGGAACTGTATATGCCGGAGCTGTACAATAAAATCGGGGTGGGCCTAATGGCATGGGCACCGTTAACAATGGGGCTTCTTAGTGGAAAAATCGAAGATGGTGCCATACCCTTGGTAGCCAGAAGTTCATTTAAAAATAAATATTCCAGCTTCAGTTGGGCGGAAGACGAAACATCGAACAAAGAGGTCGGTTATTGAAATTTGACTAGATTTCATATTAGGAGGCTGATTCAAATGTCAAAAAATTGTGACCTAAGGGAAATAATTCTCAACTTCAGCTTTTCTACGAAGTTTTTCTCATTCAGTGCACGTGGGAGGATTTGTAAAATCGTCAGGGTACAAGCTACAATATCAATCAATCACTATTGGATAATCTTACTTGTTGCTAGTGAAAAAATGATGGGGAGGATCGTCGCGAAAGGGTTAAAAACCGAAAATAAGGATGCAAAGCAAAAAGCGACAAAAAGGGTAGAAATTTGTAATGCAAACGACTGCATGTGAAAGATGCGTGCTGCCTACAATCTATGCATTAATATTAATCTAATGTAACGAATTGTTACATTACAATACTAGTGCCGGCCATTTTTCTTTAAATCTTGTGAATATTTCAGTAGAAATTATTTTCAACGTAATCTAAACACAAATGAGAATAAAATATTTTTACCTTAACCGGGTTTCATTCGGGCAAAAATATCAAGTTTTGGGATTTCCCCTTAAGGGATTTGCCGATTGATGCTGATTATTTTTTTTCTCAAAATTATCGATTTTACGGACAGATAATGAAGTTTCTTCTCAGGAACCCGTTGAATCTTAGAAGTGAGTACGTAGTGATCATTTTAATCAGACGTTACCACTGGCATTCCGTGTTTTATTTACTTAGATTGGTATTCGTAGTGCCACTAATTTTACCGATTCGTAAGAGTTTCTGATATAATTTAATTTTTATAATATTCCAGTGCACAACATGGCTTAGGGAGAGACTTCAGCCGGAGGAAATGAGGAAGCAGCAGGAGAAAATCAGGGATATATCACTGATGGCAGAAAAATTAGGGTGCACATTAACCCAACTTTCGATAGCATGGTGCCTGAAAAACGAAAGCGTTCAGTGTTTGTTACTCGGTGCCACCACGGTTGACCAACTATATGAAAGCATTCAGAGTCTGCAGGTTGTTTAGTAGATCCGTTTTTTCGGAAGAAAGGGATTGCATATGCGTGGTACGCGGGATGCACGTACGACATTCCGGATGGATAATCTTTTCAAATTTTTCAGCTCATACCGAAACTTAACACGAGTCTGATGACGGAGCTGGAAAGGATACTGGAAAACAAGCCGACCAGACCCCCCATAGTGTCGACTCTAGCGCTGAGATGACAATCAATGTGCCCCCCCGGCGTGGGCGGGGGCTCCATCACCGAAGACCAGAGTCCAAAGGATGAAGACGGTGAGGAAAAGGATAAAATAAATTTCTGCACAATCCAGTGACATTACGAGACCAATGGCTTCGGTGAGAAAAACACGCCGAGCCCTGGTGAGTAGGACCAAACGATGTTACCTCGACATTCCCAAGGAAAAGCGGGTCATTTGCTGCATACCGGTTCACACCAGTAAGGAAAGAATAAAAAAAAATAAATAAGCAAATAAATAAATAATGCATGGTTAAATGTTAACTGGTTGTTCGTTTTGCGTGTGCAGTAAATTTTTTAATATTATAAAAAATATTTCGAATATTTTTCATTAGTAATTTTAACAGGCCTTTGTTGTTTGTATTCGAATGTAGTAGCATTCTTTCTATTCAAAAATAGAAAATGTTTAGCTGTTTCAAATTTTAAAAAAATTTCTTTTCATTCTTTCCGGACACTTTCAATCTTGTTCATTTTCCAATTGCAAATCGTCTAAAAAAATATGCTAATACGTAAATAAAATTACGTTTTAAATGAAAATGATTTTATGTATATTTTCATATACGACATGTTTATAGTGTATTTTACTTTCCTCTTCTACAATATCGTATCCTTTAGCGCTTAGGAAATAGGCAATCGCATGCCAGCCTATTAAGTAGTCTGTAGTAGGGATTGTCTTATAGACAAAAATAACGGCTGTATTCATATTGCAGAACTCACTGTGGAATCACGGTAATAAATAAGAACATTTGAAAACTTTTCTTAAAGTTATGATAGAAAAATTTACTATAATTCGATCTTAGATTAGGTTAATCTGTACTATCATAGCACCTCAATTTATTGCATGACACTTAATATAATGCATAGTTATATTTTGGGGTTAGAAAAATATGCAATTCGAGTTAAAATTGGGATAATTCGGCAAATTTTAAGATTTCTCCAGCTGTAAGCTCCTTATTAATTAATTATATATATAACACTTTAAACGTTTTCCTCATTTTATTAAATTTTTTGCATCTAATTTGTGAATTCCCTACCAAGAACTACAGACAGCGAATTTCCTAAATGAAAATTTGACAATCCTAGTAAAAGAAGAATAGATTCATTATAAGATAATCACGATAAATGTAAAATAAAAATATTATTTCTATATTTTAAAGTGAAAATGAAAAGATCATTAGTTAAGGTTTTATGTAACACCAACAACGTTGGAGGATTCGGTCGAATGATTCATTATTTTTTATAATTATGCTAGTTGAAATAATATATTTTTAGCGAAAAATATACATAAAATCATATATACACTTTTATAGCTCTAACGCAAAAAGTAGATGAACTATATTACATTACTTTTTTTAATTAGAATTTTCGTTACTTTTGGAACTTTTAATATTCATTTAACAACTTCAGAATTTCGGATTACTGAATTACTTATTTAATGTATTAGTGAATGTCGAGACTTGCTTTTTTTTTGTGGCTCTATTTTGAACACAGCAGCTCTAGTTTCTTATCCTTCTCTTCAAAGTGTTTTATCTTAAACACAGTTTTTTTATTTTAGGGGATGTTAAGGGTGAAAAAATGAAATACACCACGGCGAATTATAAGCAATTGGAGCAGCAGGCGAAGGAGAAAAAAATGTCGCCAGGTTCGACGGAGAAACAGAAGTACACAACGGCCAATTACAAGCAGTTGGAAGCGTCCGCAAAGCTGGAGAAGAAAAATCAAGAAACGGAGGAAAGACAGAGGAAGTCACCGAGCGAGGGAAAGGAGAAGATCAAATCGGAGAAACCGAAGTACACGACGGCAAATTATAAGCAGCTTGACGCAATTGCGAAGGAGAAAAAACTGCAACACAGCGCGATAGTCGAAACAAACGAGAAGATAATAAAGAACTTGGAGAAAACGGGGAGCTCGCTGCGGAAAAGCATCGAGAAAACCGGAAGCATGCTGCTGATGAGGAAGTCAAAAAGTTCCACAGCCTTTGGAAGCACAAGTGACATAAAGGAAGATGAACAAAACTTGCCCACCCTCGTCTAAATTTAGCTTCGAAATTCTTCTTGTATTCGATGGAATTTCTGAACAAGCTCTTTCTACCCTTGATATTCAGCGATTTTAAAAAGGGCCTGAAATTTACCAATTACACCGCGTTCAGCGAGAAACAGTAGCCCAACGAAAGTCGCGACTTAAAGCAATTTTCACAAATCCACATTGAAGTCACAAAAAGTCGAACCTTTTCTGTCAACCCTAGCCATCAAAAAGCCTCTCAAGACTCGATTGCATCCGACCGTTTCTCAACAACCGCCCGAATTTCGATTTTTTTCTCCAACCGCAACAAAATGATCGAAATCTGCGAGCCGAGGATGTCTTTGGTCGGTCACAAGAATCAGGTTCGATCCCCGTTCCCCGTCGAAAATGGAAAAAGTTGACATCCCGAACCATTCCCGGATTCACGCTCCACCCCCGGTGGAGCGGACGTCTCGGCTCTCCGTCAGCAGAAGCCGCGACGATTTCGCACGGTTTCATTTTTGTCGAGAAATCCGAGAGAATTCTCGCTTCGACATAAATTTACCGGGCCTTTCCTCTCATCGAAAGAGCGGAAAAGCTCGTGTGCGACGGAATGACGTCTCACACTAAAACGACAAAGTACATTACTGCTATCCTGAATGAAATAATCGCGATGACAGCAATAGAGAAAGAATAACTGAATCAACACGTATTTATTGGAAAAAACGAATTTGATTCTCCGGGCATTTGTTTTTAAATTTTCACGTTTCATCCTGAAGGTGGAAATGCGACATTTTGTATCGCACTCCCACTTTTCGATTGGTATCGCGGTGACATATCATCGAAATGCATTCGTCTGCATTATATTGAATCAAAATTACATGTCATTGTCATTGTAATGTAACCAGTTCAGCACCGAGTAGAATAAATTTACTTTGTCAACTTGGACACATAAATATGTATATACATAGGTAAAATTAATACTTTTACCGTTTCTTTTGATTCATTATCAAATTTCATAAGTATCGCGATACCAGCGTTAAAATTAATTTTTTTTGACTTAAGCTTTTAACGAAGGAAAAATTTTCTTTTATAATAATAATAATAATAATAATAATAATAATAATAATAATTGTTGATTTTTCGTTTTTAAATTTATGAATAACCGAAGATTTGCCTTAGAATCAGTTTTCATTTTTAAGAATTCTTCATTAAGAAAAAGAAAAGCTTTAACTCTTTTATAGTTAGCTGTAAATAGAACTTATTTGTAAAATAAAAAAGAAATATTATTGAAATCTTTATATATATATATATATTTATATGTAATTATTGTTGATAGGGTGACTCATTTCCCAAACAGGGCCAACTGCCCAGAGCCCCGAACTTTTCATGTCGATTACACGACGACCGAAAGCATTTAAACGGCGTAATAATCAAGCACAATCTCGTCGAATTCCAGCATCATTCAGTTTTTCTTGAACTGCGGAGAACCTGCCTCCATTTTCTTTTTCGCCGCTACCCCCCAGACTTGAAATGGCTCCCATTTTTCTTGCAGGTCGTCAAAATCAATTGCCCGTTCTCCCGCCAAAGAAAATATTTGCATTGATCGAAAAAGCGGTGGAATTATCGCAATTTATTTACCTATATTTTTTTTTTAACAATTCGCAGCCCCTAAGCAAAGTCACCCTATTAATAAAAAAGGTGCTTTTGAACTTAATAACTTGTTACGTATAAAATCGTGGGCGCTGGCAAATCCATTGCGAGCGTCACTTTTCGTTTGATTGTTCCTTTGCCCCGTTCCGGTCTTTTTCGAGACGGAAAGAACGCCCGCAAAAATTTCAAGGGACCGATCCGAAGCAGCCGAAGTGCCGAATGACGCTTTCCGTTCCGGAAGTCTCGGCTTTTCCCTGTTTTGTGTTGTTCCTTTTCTCTTCGCCCTCGAGACGCCCGCAAGGATCGACTCTCGAACCTTCGGTGCAATCGACTTGGAGCGGTGCGCGGCAGTAGTCACCCGAGTTTTCCTCGAGGCGTGGACGAAGGGAGAGATGGAATTATCACGAAGAGGTATTTTAAAACGCTGAATCATTGCCATTTTACAACAGCGGCACGACCGCGACATCTGACATTCGCACATCTCCGAAAAGCTTTTTCCTTTCCCTCTTTTTTTCTTAAGTCAGATTTTTGACTGCGGCACCCCCGCAACTTTTGATTCCGACTTATTCGATTAATTTTTCCGACCAAATCCCGAACGGTTTTTTTGATGCTGAAAACGCGCAGTTCGAAGGCGTTCTTTGGCCCCGATATCTGTCGCTGCCTTTTCTCCCGCTCTTCCTTAAGATCGACTCTGTCGTCGACAGGCTGTTGAACCTAACGGGACCAAAAAGGAAAGAGCCAAACTTGCCGGAATCGAGTCGTTTCCAGACCGTTTTCATTCGTAGGAGAAAAAAAAATTTGACTTCGTTTTGAATGGAACTTTTTCCAAAAAAAACCAATTTTATGTTAAATTCGGCCCGAAACTCTTCCGTTGTCCAACCCTTGAATTGACACGTGCGGGGAGACGAAGGAAAAATAAATAAATAAACGAGGAGCAATTGAATGAAAGCAGGTCTTTGAATGCGAATGTCGAGCAAAGACGACCACTTCGAATAATATTAAATAATTTACTTAATTTGATAACTTAGGCCTTTTTTATTATTATAAAATAAAAATAAATTACAAAGGTTGTATACAAACTGCAATAAAGATAGTTATCGTACGAACACAGGCAATTTTAATATTTCATTGATATTTAAGCAAGTTGTAAAAAAAAAAATAAAAAAAAAGACATTCTGCATATATGATCAACATGTATAAAACATTCTGTACAGCACTTTTTTTTCTAAACCCATTTAAAAAAAAAAGCCTTCTGTACATAAAAGTAAATAAAAATTTGTTTTTCTATTACATATTTTAACTCCTGTTAATAATTAGTAATTTTATTAATTTTTAAATTCATATGATTGACGCTTCTTTTTTCCTCTATTAAACTATGCAGGCGATGGAAAGTTCATTGCGTTGATCGAAAATGATAAACTAATTGTGCCATGTTATTTTATACATTCTCAAATGCATACATTCATGCGATCAATTTAACCGCGCAATTGCAAAGCGCTTTTCTATAATTTTTTTTTTCTTTTGACGTCTCATGCTGTCGTTTCCTGTTTAAGTTCCCGTCGGTGACTGCGTTTTTGTACAAATCTGTTCACGATCCATTCGAATTCGTTCAACTGCAGGCTACGATGTAAAAACAATTCCATTGTACATGAAAGCAATATCAGCCTGTGCCGATTTTTATGATTTTATTTGCATCGAAAAGCCGATCAAGTTGCTGCAGGACGAAACCTCAAATCGAAAGCAATCTTTCTTGAAAGCTCCGGTTCCACCAGGGCCCTCCACATTTGTGCTACACTTAACAAGAAAGTTGCTTTCAAGCTTTCCCACTTGCTTTTTTCTTGGGAATAAATAAATTTTTTTGTAAAAATAATAATTATACAATACGTTTACTGCAAAATTATATTAAAAAAAAGTAATAATAATAATAATAATAATAATAATAATAATAATAATAATAATAAAATTCTTTTTAAAATTTATCATTTACATTCGTTACATTTGTCAAGTTATAATTATGATTGAGACTGTTTCCGGCTTTTAAAAATCAATAAATCTTTAATTGTTAACCTTTCTTTGATTGACTTTTCTTTATAAAAAAATTAAAGGACCAAAATTTCTTTCTTCCTTTTTCTTATCCTTCTGAAAACCCTTCTTTCGGGTGACTTCATCGAACGGAATTCAAAACTTTTCCATTTGCGAAAAGCACATCGCGTTTTGACTGCACAATAAACGATGAGGTTGGAGGTTGAGGCCCTTACCCGGTACAAACACTTGAAAACTCTCGAGTGCTTTTTCGAACAAAAAGGGGCACTCGGAAAAAGACAAAGGGGCGGCAAGGGGGGGGGGAGGATCACTCTGGATAAGTTTGTTTCCGCCGCAGCGTTTCAACTTCCGGGACTTCGAACGCTTAACAATTCGACAGGAACAGCGAAACGGATTCGGACTCGAAGGTGAATTCGTTTCCGTTCCGATTTTTTCTTGTTTAAATAAATATAAATATGTATATATCGTTGCAATCTTCCGCCTTTCACGCTAAGGCATCTGCATAAGCCGTCACCGTTTGATTTATTTTGAAAATGGCTCATTCCCGACGTAAATCAATCGCCCCGGATATATTGTGCACGACCGTCATTCACAGTTGATGCCGTCATTTTGAAAAATTGCGCCGAAATAATATTTGCTTTGGAACTTGAAAAATTTCCCCGTGCATCGACGGACGAAAAAATAATTTAGCCCCTTCGAACACTTCACCGTGCTCGCGGTCGGTTGCTTTGTCCTACACACGGTTTTCGCGTTTTATTTTCCCCTTTTGTTGAGTAGCAAGAAAATCATTGCAGATATTGAAAATACCTTTCTGAAGAGGTCTGAAAATAAATTTTATTTAAATTCTTTTGCGTAAAAAAAATCACCGCCTGAATATGGTGATGTGACACTAGACGAAAAAAGCAGAGGTGCGCATTTAAGCAAACGAAGCAGAAGTGGAGTCAGTCGGACATCTGATGTGTGAATCCCCGTTTTTTCGGCCGGTGCGAAATCTCGAGGTTCGCTTCAGCTGACCAGAACAACATGCCCAACGAGGAAAGGTAGATCACCGAAACTGGGAAAAATGCGTCGAAGCGAGAGCAGGCATTCGAGACAATTCCAAAGAACTGCGAAGAAGGGCGGACGGATCGAGCGAGTAACGCAGAAGATCCGCGATCCTCGGAAGTGAACGTAGGAGTTGCGACTACGGCAAGACCGACTGACTGAGGAATAAACAGCAGAAGCGAGACCACGTCTGTTCAGCAAAGGAAGACCCTGTTCAAATTCCATCCCACCTCAAGGATCATCGATGAGGACCAACGGAAAACCCGTTCGAGAGTCATTTTTGTATAATGCAGGTAAAGGCAGTAATGGAAGAAGACGCTGAGGACCACATCACAGAATTGTTCCCGCAATGTGAAGTGAGGAAAAAAAAGTCTCAAAGACAAAAAGAGAGGCGCTGGATCAAAACGAAGAACATCTGATACTTCACAATGCACGAAGAGCACTTGGCAGTGGCCGAGACAACATTCAATTGATCGTCGACAAAACATAAAGGTACCGAGGCTGAACGCAACGTTCCACAAGATAGAAAGAGCCTGTGGTTGAAAAGAAGGCGGTGGAAACAAAGCGAGAACACCAGGGTATGAAGATCCGCAAAATATATTTGTTAATCTATCGAAGGAGACGCGAACGCACAAGGAAGATCTGAAAGGCATCGAATTCGAAGTGAAACGAGCAGCCGAAATGGCATCTCAATTGCAACCGGGACTAAGAAAGAGCCACTTCAAGGATTCGGAAATAGATGCCAACCGCTGAAAGAAAACGCGGAGCAGCGATCTGAAACGAGGCAACGGTACCGAAAACAGTTCGGAAACTGCAATACGGTGAAGGGCATACTCGGCTCCGACGGAGATCTGCCGGAAAGAAAAGACGGAAGAATGACAAAACACGGAGAAACGAACTTCGGATGTCTCGTCCCAAGACTGCGCCGAGAATGTTGGTAAACGAGTTACGGAAAGCGTCACTTGAATGCTGCCGGAAGAGGATGAAGAAGAACAGCACAACTGAGGAGACGAGAAGAAAAGCGACGAGTGATCACGCTTAACGCTTAGATCTGGCTCGTTGCGAGGCTCCTGCCCGACGGCTTCAGACTTCCTCCGGAAGGGAATGTGCAAGGCAAACTGCGGATGTTGGCTGCCCTCGATGACAAAGGACAAGGAAAGGAATCATTCCCCCGTGATTTTCCCTTCGTGCCGGCGCTTTGGTTTTGGTTTGGGAAAATTTTTCTGCTTTTTATCACCGGCAAGCGTTGGACCATCGCCGTAACTTCTGCTTGAGACTTTTTAACATCTTTATTACAAACGATAAATTAAGGTGAAAAAATGTTCAATATGCAAAAATTGTTTAAATTTTTTTTATTGTGAGAATGTGAAAAATTTATTTTACAAGTCAAATGTCAATTTTTACCCTCATAAAATATTTTAAAAACCAGTGAAATATAAATTAAAGCATATTATTTTTTTGAAAAAATCAGTTGTTATTGTAATAATTCCAGTATAAACCTTCATAATTTGCAGCTGCACAATTCATAGCAAGCAAGCCCTTTTCAAAACCTCTAAAATTTCTTGGCCATCACTCCAAGGATGGATGCTTGCTTGAATTTTAGATCTCATTTCCTTATCTTCATTAAGTATTCTATTTAAAGAATAATTTATTCTCGGAAAACAATAATCAGAACTTGTCAGCTCTAATATGGGACACAAATCATTTTTGCCATCACCAACATATGCAACAACATCATATGTAACACCATTTTCTCTTTTCTCTTCTAAATATTTCTTTAACACATATCCTTTGCAAAGGTTTCTTGTGCTCAATTTACACCAATCCTGTATGTGAAACACCTTAACTTCTAGCATACCTTGTTCATTAAATTCTCCAGGATTGGTGTAGATTTCATCAATATATTTGTACATGTCCCTGTGTTTCAGCCAGTGTTCAATGAAAATTGAATTGGAGTCTGATATAATTATAATATCAGCCTGAAAAGTTGTTTTTAAGATTTTTATCAAATCAGTCATTCCTTTAGTGCTACTGCACTCAGCACATAATTTCAATATCTGTTCTTTTTTTATGTTATTTTTGTGGAGAATTTTAAAAATTTCTTGCATGTAGTCCAACCAAAGGTGTCCATTTTTTAAAGATATAAGTTCTTTATTCAGAGCTTCTTTTGGAATCAACTTATCAATTACTGTATCCGAGTTAAAATGAATTATGGTATGATCGAAATCAAATGCGACAAGAAGCTTCATAGCATTGATAACGTCTGAATCTGAAGGAAAACATTTTGATATGATAAGAACATAAAAATTAACGTAAATACCTGTAAGAGATAAATTTCGTTTCACATAAAATAATAAATAAATCTTACCAAGAACTTTATATTTTATGCCACAAAAGGTATATTGAGACCAAATGTAAATCACTCAAAATTATCTATTTTATATGATACGTATATCGCGCTAAATTATACGATTTTATTGCTGAAAAAAAAAATTTCCACAAGAGCAGATGAGTTATCATCCAATTTAGTTTCTACGGCAAGCACGTTCTTAGTGTCTAAAAAGGCGCTCAATCAAGAATTTTTTTCTCAAAAATTTTTAAGAATCTGAAATAATAGTGAAATATAAATAAAATCTTTGTACCAATCAACTTTGCCACTGCCTTTTATTTTAATAAGGACATATATTTTTTTTGTTACTTCTTAATTGCAACTTGCGAAAAAAATTACTTAATCACAGGCTCCGTCACAACAAAAAGTATATTAAGAAACTTAACTAAAGCCTATTTACAAACCCCGTGTTACATTTCGAACATTTCCATTGGAACACATTTCGAATCAAACCCACAACAAATAGAATATCATTGCCGCAAATACGAAACAAGTATTTCTGAACGTATTCCGATTTTAGAGCGTGATATCTGATTCGCGCGCCATATTGATATTTTTTCTCTCCCTGAATTTATGGAAAAACTAAACGGACACGAAAAACTTCGTGTGTAGATGGAAATGGTCATTTTAAAATAAAAATCTGTAAAAGAAACGAAGCCCTGATAAATAAAGTTAACTACGTATTTAGAAACAGTGCAATACAATTAATATTTAGGAGAAATGACACAAATGAAAAAATTAAAGTGAAGGCTCTTAAATCTAACGGCTCAAAAATTATTCATTTCATAAGATTATAAAATTCATTACTGTATATTGTGTATATGTTTATTATAAATCGTTTTACATTCTTATAAAATGTATGTATGCAAAGAATGCTGACTGGATAACAATTCAAATTAATATTTTTCTATTTCCGTTATTTCTTATTTTCTTAATGAATAATTTAACAGAATAAAGTTAAGAAATTTTAAAATTATTTCATCACTCTACTTTTTTTTTACCGTGAAAGCTCTGCATCTGTAAAACTGTCATTCATAAAAAAATTTTAATTTTAAATTATTGCAAGAAAATAAATTTTTGAAAAAAAATCAGATTAAATATTATTTTCTAAAGAAATCTTATTAAATACAAAAAAACAATTCATTTTATTTCTTAAATATTTAATAACAAAAAAATCAAATTTTTTTTTGCAAATACGCAAGTCTGGCGATCTTTACAAAACATTAAGATAAACTTTAACGATTGTTATGGATTATTATATCTGCAATTAATGTCTGGAATATGTGGCAAATATGCTTATTTACAAAAATTAATTATTATAAATTTAAAAACATTCATAAAAAATATAAGAATAAGTGGCGTTGGATCAAAACATCTAATTTTAATACAGCTATCAAAATATATTTTCCTAAATTTTTTCAGTCTTCGAAAATTACTGATTAGTCTGCTATTTAAATTTTCATCAAATATGTGCAACTTTTCGAACATTATCTTTAAAAAATATGAAATGGCTTAAATAAAATATTTATAATTTAAAATAAATTTTTTGCTGAATTCAAGGAACGCCTTAAATGTAGACATAAAAAAAGATAGTTTTGTTTAATTTAAATAATATCGAAACGACGAATATCTCGATCTATATTTTTTAAATAAAAACATATACTAAATAACCTTAAAATAGTAGAAAATTCTGTTATTCCTCATTTCTTTTGAAAAATAAATATTACATAAATTTCTCATAAAAAATATAAATTTATAAATTCTTAAATTTTAATTGGTCATTCTTTTTCAACTTATACTTTTATATAATTGAGTAATACATTCATTGAAATGAACAAAAAATTCCTTCCGAAACTCAAATTAAAATTACAAAATTCATCCTAACAAGGCCGTTCAAGCAGTAAATCATTATAATTTGTAGAACAAATTCAGTTTTCTTATATTTAAATGTCTGCTGTTGGAAATAAATTTTTCATCACTATTAGTCCCAAGACAAAGTTCAGTGATGACTTTTCTGAATCGTTCATTAGAAACTAACTTTGGCTTTGGAAGATAAATTTAAAAATTGAACCATGAAAATCATTTAGAATTTGATCAATCTCTAATGATTATTAGACATATGAACAAACGTCGATTGATAATATTTGTTTCTATGAAATCAGACTTATTTTTTAGTATCAAATAATATGGATTATCAAATCATTTCAATTGTATAAAAAAATGAAAATATATTATATAGTATTTTTTTTGAGGAATGATTTTTCGTATGAATCACTTATGAATACCAGTTCATTATTATTTTAGTTAAATAATACAATTAATCAATAGGGCGCACGCTTGCAGTTTAAAAACTGATTTATCCTTGTCTATTCAAATTAAAATTAAAAACCCTTCAGAATTTAAGTTATTTAAGGCTAAAATGTAAAATAGAAATTTAACTGAATGAAGAATCAAAGATTCTAGTTTGAAGAAAGTTAAAATTTACGTGAACTTCCTTTTTTTCGTGTTAAAAAAATTTTGAAGTTAACAAAAAGGAATAATAAAAAGTATCATCGAGAAAACTCTCCATTGTGCATCTTTAGAATTCAATAAAATGTTTGCATATTTAAAATAAGATTACATTTAAAAAATGCATTTACATTTATGACTACAAATGGTGTCACCGAGTTTAATTAAAACACCGACATTAATTCCTTCACTGTACGGTATTTAACTTTTGAGAGCAAATGTTAGCCATTTTATTGCTGCTTACAACCATCTTTTTGCTTTGTTTTTTTCTCTGGCAATCTTCTCTGACCTTGAATTGGCATATATGGTGGGGCATTCACTTCCTCCACGATACCTAAAAAAATTAACATAAAACATAATTTTAAATTTTATTCGACTTCAAAATAGAGATCAAAAGAATTCTTAAATTCTATCAGCTTCGAATGATGAATACCTATCGGAGGCAAAGTTAATCCCGGAAACCGATCAACTTCCTCAGTCGTACTATATTTTGAGTTATTCTTTTTTGATTTGGATAATCTTTCCGTTCCATCTCGAGAGTATGTAGGATCTATGGTCATAGCTATATTTGATGGCAGAGTTGACCTTCTGTCAGGTCCTAATTCCACAATTTCTTCAGGATCCGGGTATCTAGTAATTAAATATTTTCCATAGTACTGATTTATTAACATACCCTCATATTTGACTCATTACTAACGCATCTGTATTACTTCTAATTTTAATAAAATTATTAAAGTAAAATATCTACCTAGGTTTGTTAATAATAGAGGGGTACTTATAACTTGATTGGGATGCTTTTGAATTAAATGATGCTGTTGGTTGTTTTGTATCATCCTTGTTAATATTTTTATGCATGTTTACTTGGACTGTTTCAGCTGTTTTAATTTTCACACGTTCTTCATTAGCTAAGATCGATTCGCTTGTTCCATCTTCCTGCATTCGTTTTAATGCAGCCTTTTCTTTGGCTCTTTCCCTAGCTCTTTTTGCCTTTGCTCTTTCTTTTTCTTGTAGAAGTCTTGCAAGTTCTTTATCCTGAGTTTCTATAGCGAGAAGTCTATCTCTATTCAGCGTATCTATATTTTCTAGATTTTCTTTTTCTTGAAGATACCGAGCATATTCCTTTAAAAAAAAGGTTTATATTAAAGTTCTCAAAGATCTTAGAAATCTGAAACAAATGCAACTAAAATTATAATAGAAAGATAAAGAAATTTTATCTCCTGAATTAAATGCTTATTATCTATTATTTTTAAAAATAAATATCAGTAAAAGCAACTCATTTGAATTTCAAATTTATTCTGTTCTTCAATTATAACTTTAATTTACCTTTTTACTTTTACTGTTCAATTTGCTTTAATGTAATCTTTTTTTCTACAGATACTGAAGAGTTTCTGGAATTTTAATACTTCTGTAAAGATAAACTCTTACCAATAGGGACCTGACCCATGGCTGAAGAATCCTGTGAGATTCAAATTTTAGAGAAAAAGTGCACTTATGCTGAAAACTTGAACTTTTAGTTTTTCTTAAAAATTGATTAAAAATAAAATTATATTTACAGCATACCATTGTACATGAAAATCAATTTAATCACTTTTGTTGATTTTAGCTTGAAATGATTGAAGAGTGTTGTTCTAGTCATGATTATATAACAACATGCACCAAAACTACACCCCTCTTTCATAACAAGCAATTCTTTGTAATATTTTCTGAAAATTATAATATAAATTGTGATACTTAAAAAAGACTAACCTCATCTTTTTCCTCTTGAATTCTTCGAGCTTCTTCTTCTGACATTGGTGGAGGTGTGACTTGTAGCCCACAATTAGAATAACTTCCCAAACTGCAGGTCCTGAAAAAAAATATTAATATTACTAAAAACAGAGATCTAATAGTTTCTATGTCACATATGCAAACAACAAATAAATAAAATTGAATTTCAATCATGAAAGATATTTTTGAGAATAAAAACAAATTTAAGAGAAACTAACTAATGTACAATGACTAAATGACACAAATTTTGTAGTTGTTTTGTTAATATTGACAAATTAAAGCAAAAAAAGAAATTTCAAAAATATTAAAATAAAGTGTATAAAAATTAATAATTTGATTAAATGAAAAAACTAACCTAAAAGGTTGTATGATGTCCTCCTGAAGAGGCAAACCTACATTATTCATATCACTGAAGTCCTGATTATAATAAAATTCATTATTGGTAGTCCTAAGTGCACCATATGGCTGAGAATATTCTAAATCAGAAGTTCTAGCAATGTCATCTTTTTGCTAAAAAAAATTAAAACTACAAAATAATTCTCAAAAATCAAAAAATAATTAACTGTATATATTTATGTGTAAAAAAAAATAAAAGCACAATACATATTGGACTTTTTCTTATCAAATGTATACATACATATGTATACCTACATAAATATTCACCCAAAAAATGATCCCAACAGATGAAAATGTGCTGACACTTACAGACTTTCCTGAGAGCTGATTTCTCCAATCAGACACAACATAAGATGTCTCTTTTCTAGGAGTATGAGTTTCCAATTCCCTTCGTTCTATTTCTTTTCTTTCTATTCGCTGTTTTTCTTTTTCCTGATATGGTTTATAAATTTCATTAAAAATCTCTGTATAAAATCATACAATGCAAAAGACATAAAGACATTTCACAATAAAATAAGTTAGAACCTGAAGTAGTCTGGCAAGTTCCTTATCCTCCTCTTCCAACATTTGTTTTCTCTGTTCTTCTTCTTTTTCAATAATATCAGCCAATTGTGCAGCAACTCTTGCATCTTGTTGCTCCCTGAAATTAATATGTTCAAATAATACCTTTTAACCATTAATCACAATGATACCATAACTTTGAAAATTTTCAAAGTTTTTAGAAATTAAAAAATAAAATTTCTAAATTCATAAAATTTAAGAATATGTAGATATTATATTTTTTTAATATCATCTTATTTCTGTTAACAAAAAAAATTTTTTTAAATTGACAATATTTTAAACATGACATATAAAATAAATATTTTATTATCATACTATAATACATATTCAAAATTATTAATTTTTTTCTGAATTACCTATAATATCATACAAAATCATTAAATATTTAATTTAGACATTCATAATTCAATAATTATTTTAAAGAATTTTTACTTAAAGTTTTATATTAGCAAAATGATAAAGTATAGAAATAGAAAATACAGAAAATAAAGAAATAGCTTTTAGCATCATGGCAAAGCCATGAAAGTACACATATCTCATACAAATTTAGAAAATCTACTTTTTGTTTTAAAATTTCATATTATTGTGGCAAAATTTACTAAACAATTTGAATTTTTTTTTATCTCAGAAAAGGTTATTCTCACTAATACAAAAGCACACTTAACTCTGTTAGTTAATAATAATAAAACATAATTGTATCATCAGTTTTAATTCTAATTTTAAAAATTTATTAAATTTTTTTCACTAATTAATATTTTACATACTGTTGCAGCAAAAATTGTTGATGAATTCTAGCTGCCTCTTCAACCTCTCTTCTTTGTTCATCTTTGGCTCTTGGAAAATCTTCCCTAATTTGTACATTTCTTGATTTATTACCAGTCAAATGTTGCTTTACTTAAAATATAAAAACTGAATTTTAAATTCAAGCATTATTTACATCTTATTTATATATTATCATAAAATGTATTTAATCATTTCAATTTTTTAAATAATATACAAAATTTGGTTTTAAAAATATAAGAAAAGTTATGTTATAACTAAAGTTAAGATTATAAGAGCAATAGTGTAATGGTGATACTGAAAATAAAAACAATAAAGTGAATTACTTTCTTCATCCTGCAACCTATATGCTAGTGCCTCATCTTCATGAACGAGCCATTCGCGTCTAACTGAAATTAAAAAGAAATATTCAAATTCCAAATATCCTCCTAAATATTACAGACGGAAAAAAATTTTAAAAGTATAAAACTAGAAGAATTTAAATAAGTAGGTTTCTTCAGTAAGATAATCAATTCATTAGGATCTACTAACCTTCATTAACACGTCCTCTGGGAGGAAGTGTATCCACGTTGATCCTGCGGTTATCATTCATTGGTTCGAACCTGCAATTCATTCCATCAACACAAACTTATTTCTTTACTATAATAAAAAACAATAAATAATTCCAAATTAATTGAAGATGGAATCAAAAGAAAATGTAAAATTTGCTCTGTACCATTCTTTGTTTTCGAGAGATTGCAAGAGGCAATGGTGCCAACATAAATTCTTACTTGATGGCATGAGTACAATTTTTATGACATGCTTATTTTTCAAACTGCGTATCAAACAGACTATTGAAACCTAGATAACTTTCAGGTTATTCCATGCATTTGCTTAACTTACATGCGAACGTATCACTTCTATTTAATCAATATTTAAGTTATTTACCAAAATATTTATTTGGCTTCAAGGATTCAAACGGAAAAAAATTATTTTTGGCGATGGTAATAAAAAAACTCGTCCCACCAGTTGTCAACTTTCATTTCACTTGCTCCTTGACCTTTTATTTACGCTTTAATTTCTTTCTCTTTTTCTTTAATGGCTTAAAGTTTCTAAAAATCGTCAAATATAATTAGAATACGATAATATTAATATCTTTCATCCTCAAGAGGATACGAAAATAGTTTCCATCAAACTGATCCTCATGAACTTCAAAATGTTACATTCACATCAACTTCAATAATTTACATTCATAACAGTTGTCACGAAGTTAACATAGAGCTTGTCCTCGTAATTGGTAACACAGCATTTTATTAACGATGCTGATTTACTGAGAGACAAATCTTCAACCCACCGGTTATTAAACAAGGTTTCTATTTCATTTTAGCATACTTCATTGATAGAATATGAGAAATCACGAATTTCAGATTGAGAAGAAAACAAAGTTTCAATTGGTTTGAGCGTCATGTAGCAGTAGGCAGAAATAAAGAATAAGAAATTAAAATTATTAAAAATTAAAAGAAAATAAAAGCAAGTGAAGAAATAAAAGCAAGCAAAAGTCTAATATTAAAAATTTCAGGATTTACAATCGGAAAAAAATTCATATCATTATTCATTTTTGATGCACTTAAAGCGCATGATTCTCTAGTGCTAAGGGGTGGTGCTTTACTTATGGTTACACCCTCTAAAAACAGGGAAAAATCAGTAGTGTCTGATATGACGAACGATTCTAGTCATTTATTCAAGTTTCAAATAACGAAATCCTCAGTATTTTATTTGCAATGAGGAAATACTTTTAATAATTATTTATATGTAAATTTTTTCTTTTGCGATTTATAAATACAAATCCTTAATCACCGTTTGCGAAAATTAATTTCTGAGTTTTATTCGCCTATGTGGAACGTTTTGATCTCGTTAGGATTTTAGTATAAAATTCGAACGTTACATGTAATATAAATTTTTATTCTCTAAATGATATTATTTAAATATTTCTCTAAATAAATATTATTTAAATAGATATTATTTAAATATAATTTTTTGTTAAATAAGAAAAAAATAAAATTGATGTTTTTCTTAGTTTTAATTTAAATTATACTTTCTTTTAATACTTGAGACATTTTAAACGTCAATTGGAATTAAGCTGCATTGAAATTTTGACGAAATCCCTTAAAAAAATTTTATCGCAGTTAGATTATTCGTTTTAAATTATCTCTTCATTGTTTGCACACGTGCATGGCACGTGTTACAACTTAAACACGTTAATCTATGACATTGCCTCTTGAATCATGTTTCAGGAATAAACCTTATCCCTTTAATAAGAGAGAAGACTTAAACTGCAAACACACAAAATATTGGTGATTTTTTTTTTCGGTGCATTGGATGAGAATTTACAGATATTGCTATGGAGATTATGATGCATGATATAAGTGCGGAGTGTCTCTTTATGAAGTTCAATCGTAAATGAATGAAAAAAATGATATGAACTTTTAAATATTCGTGTAAAATGAATCGCGAAACATGAACTGCTTCGTTGCAGGACGAAAATCAGATATTTCGGAAAAAAGCAAATCTTTTTGAAGCAGAACAAAAAATGTTTAACATGGAAAACTTGGACTTGGAGGCTGTGAACCGGCAGTTTCTGCTAGAATCTCAAGGGTATCTGGGACCCATAGGTTCCGGCGGTACAGGTTCATGCACATCCAGTTCTTCTGCCCATAGCGACCTGTACTTTTACGATGACAGCTCCAATTCTGAATTGTCAACTTACTCATATGGAACTGATGATGAGAACAGTCAAGAGAGTGCTGGTAAGAGTCAGTTAGCATCTTTGTTACCATGTATCGGCCGTTATCGTTTATAGCGATTTTGCGTAAGGGTGACAATGATGGCACACAATCAGCGAACATTCTCCTTCCTTTGTATAGGCCGGAGTGTAGGCCCATAATAAGACTTGCCTTAACGTATGATGGAATAAACTATTCTTCCTAAGTATATCCTGATTTAAATCGTTAATCCTTTATTTGATGACTGCATTAACATTTATATCCAAAACAACTAAGTAATTTTCTCCTATTCGTATGATTTTTCAGAATTTGTAGTTGTGCTTAATTTTTATGCTTTATAAGAGGGTTACTAAAGAAAATTCAAGCAGTTTCAAATGCCAATTAATACCATTTTCTTAAAATTATTCTTATATTATATGGCATAAAGTTAGCACTAATTCTACCTGAAACTTCGGAAATCCGATTTAGAGTGGAGATTTTAAAATATATATGTTAAAAACTGAACATTCATTCCAAACGATATATTCCATCGATACATAAACTCCACATATAAATTTGCTAAATTGATTTCATGTTTTGGAATAAATAAAAATTATACGTTCTTAGATGAAATACATACGACGAAGCGACTAAATTAAACCCGAATTTCTAATTAAGCAAAAAATGTCTATTACGAACGTTCATCTGCACAATGTTGATATATGACCTGAACATATCAGGTTACTGGATTTAAATACTGACCAGTTTAATCATACTTGTCCTGAACAATCAACTACTGTTATTAAACAACTTTTAAATACATAGTATTTTTGCTAATAACGTATCGCCTCAATGTCAGGTTTTTGGACTCGTATTATAATAGTTTACGGTTACATTAAATGTGGAAATTTTTAACGTTTCGCAGAAAAATTTTCTTACCAATATATTCTGAATTTTTTTCTGTGGATTTAGAGTAATATCCTTTACTGCAGAATCCTTAACGAAGCTTAAATTGCATCTAATGAAACTTGACCACAAAATATACAATTTTTTAAATATATAAGATGTAACTGAAATTCTAAAAGGACAACATAATCTACAACATTTAGGAGAAAAAATGTGGAAATGAATCTATTTGGTTTCAATTTCATCTTGCAGGCGGCCCAAATAGAAGATTGAGACATCGCCGAAGGAGTAAGTGTCCTCAGCAGCAGGTCCAACAAAGGCAAGCAGCTAATTTGCGGGAGAGGAAGAGAATGCAAAGTATAAATGACGCATTTGAAGGTGAGGATAATAATGAATTTTTGTGGCGGGTAAATTAAGTATGAAAAACAAGGCGGATTTGTACAAAAGAAATTTTGAAAGATGGCTCAAAAAGTGAGCTTCCACCCTCATTTAACTTGTAGGTCTGCGAGCTCACATTCCGACTTTGCCCTACGAGAAGCGTCTGTCGAAAGTTGATACACTCAAATTAGCAATAGGATACATCAATTTCTTAAGCGAGCTCGTCAGGACCGACAAAGGTGGAGAAAATGGTGTAAACCTTAAAGCTGGAAACATCAATCATCGAGAAGAACCGAAAAAAGTCGTGATTCGGGGTAAGTTTTTCACAGAAAATCTTATTTCAAAGCATAATGAGCTTAACCCTTTGACTATAAGAAAGCATTAACTGAGATATACGCTCAAAGTTTTACTGCAATGCGATCGAATATGAGTGTAATTACATTTACTTTCCGTTTATTAAGATCACTGTAAATCAATCAGTTTAAAAAGAGAAGGGAAATTACATTACGTATAAATGCCCATTATAAGTGCCTGGTTTACCTGTGTTAAAAATATTCTTATTAATGGCAAACGTTTTACTATTCTTTTCTTGATTACATACGTTTCGGTTACCTACAATATCGAGCAAAATTCTTCATGAAAATCATTAGATAGCAAAGATTCGAACCTTTTTCGGTGTCGATTCATTTAAACTTCATTATATTTAAATATTTCCTTCCTTCTGGCAACCAAGTTTGCCTTTTCAGTTTCGAGGGGTTTCAGCTTTTGCCTTTCCGTATCCGACATTGTGCACGCTTTCCCGCTGCGGAAAAATTGATTTTCAGGTCTGGTGCCGGAAGAAGCAACCCTCGATGCTGCGTGTTCGTCGATTTGAAATTATCCACGGTTTTCCACTATTCGTTCCGTGCCATTGGACACCCGGTTTGTGGGTGATCCCCCCGGCAGATGTTACCGTCAATATCCGGTTCCATTCATCCCTTAGCAACAATTATGTTTTCATAATACGTTATGGATAATGATGAGTTCTACATTAGCTTTAGACAAGTGTTTCCAAGGCATGGGTCAAGTTGTCAAAAATGATCAATATTTTCTGAACTTAGATTATCTTCACGCTTGTTTTCTACAAAGTGCAATAAATACATTTGTACATAAGCATATCACACTCTCCATTTCATATTTGTCCCTCTTTACCAATAACATATTCGATAATGGAATCGGAACGCAAGCATGTGATGAATATTACATATTAAAATAATAAAGTATATGCATTTTAGAAAATATATCATATTTCACATGATTTATGTGAATTCACTTACACATATATATACATATATAAATCTCTTAAATTTTTTTTATATTTCCTGACTCAGGTAAATCTCTGAGTCGAGTTATATACTGATAAGAAAAAGGCAAAAATACATTTAAAAAGAGATCGCAGTAAGATTTAAGAAGTCCCTTACATCAGGGGTTTGTCAGCGATCGATCAATGATCTCCCTAAACCAAGATATAAATTCCTCATAGCTTTATCCACGTATTGCTATAACACAACTTAGTTCTATCTCATTATAATATCCAAACACTGTTTTGCAGCATTAGCTAACGAAATTTTTTTTAATCTCCCGAAAATTGATCGTCTGGGCTTTCGAAACAGGACAGAGCCTTACGAACAAGGTTTCGGTTCCAGCAAACGCATCAAAATATGTTTAGACCAAGTATAATTCTTTCGACGTAAAAAAATTTGAATTTCGCACACGGCTATGGTGAACACTCTCAAAATGCAATACTGATTCTTCGAGGTGCACCAACTGTGCAGTGCAACTTCCGATTATTTGCGAAACCGCTCAGGAAAAAGAAGAACTGAATTTTTCCATTGCGAAAATTCCCATTTCAAACTCATTTTCAAAAAGAACGAGCCTTTTCCTCAGGAAATGACACATTAAACGGAAAAATCTGTTGATTAATGCAGTCGATTTGCTTTTTCGTTAGCTGTAAATAGTTTTTGCGAATCTAACAAAAATAAACCCTCTGGAGAATAACAGGTACAACACGATTTTTCCGTGCGCTTAAATATTTACCTTCTATTAATGCATTCGGATCACTGCAGCAAATTACGAAGCGAAATGATCACTGAGCACAATGAGAAAAAACTGGAAAACCAGGGTTTTGATGTTGCATTTAACTTTTCCAAATTATTAACCCGTCCGCATTTGTGCAGCAAATTTTCATAACTTTCAGTTTCTTTGGGATTTTAATTTTCTTTTTAAGGCCCTCCAAATTCGTAACACAATTCAAGAACATCGATCAACTTCATTTGTTTTAATTTTAACTTTTTTTAAATTGTTTTTAAGAAAAAATGCAAAAGCGTATATACATGTTAAGCCGGAAAGTGATGTACTTTCAAAGATAGCCACAATATAATTCGGACATTGAGAAAATTTGTAGTTTTTATTATTATTTACATAAAAAAATAAAATTTCTGATCAAATTCAAAAAGGAAAATAACAACTTAATTTGTCTTGCCATAAACATCTTGCAAATTAAATATTATAAAAACAGAACACCATTATAGGATCATTTGCATTTTAAAATGCAGAATATTACGTGATCTAAAAGTACAGTAGTTAAAAGCATTCATAAGTAAGACTTAATAAATATGCACTTTTTAAATTTTACTTTAGTGTATGAAAAAAAAATTTCTGCTGTACTCCTTTGCCGATTTCCTTTTCCCCGGGTAAAATACCAAAAATCTCAATTTCGGTATTTAAAATCAAAGCTGTAATTAATGAGATACTTGTTAATTACGATTGCATGACCGATGCTCCGAGTACCGGGCGGACATCTGCATCCGAACCAATGCAGGCACGAAGGGGGTCTCCAATTATTTTTCACGGCATTTCATAAACCAACCTTTTCCTTTGGATGTTACATCCAATTATTCATCACGAATGCTGCCTTCCTGAAGCCGCAAGTTAAAGGCCAAACGGACGGTGTTAAAATTGCAGGCTATTACGGAGGAACACACAGTCTCTCATGGTCCAGCAACAAGGAGAACGGCTGCAATGGGATTATGCATGCCAAGGTTTGGACACCGGAAGACCCCCGAGCTAACAAATCATCCCTGCCCGGAAGCTCCGAATGTACGTCATGAAAATCATACACTAATGCACTGGAGCAGACTCTGGGAGCCAAGCAGGTATCCAATTGATTTAACCAGTGAAAATGTGATAGTTTCAGGTCATGAAATTGGAAATATATAAAATTATCTAAAATCATTTCATTTGTGACCAAAGCTCTTTAGTATTTATTACTTAATTTATTTATTTAAAAAAAACTATAATAAGAAAGCTTTCCTCGTTCTAGTCAATAAAATAAAATTATATTTTAGGCTGAGAATCAGAACGGTTTAATGTTTATTATGCAGAATCAAAACCTTTTTCATTAGCTTTAGATAAAAATCGTATTTTGCGCAAGGAAAATCGTCGATAACGGTGAATATGCTAAATATAATGAACAGTATATTTCAGAAACGAGAATATTGCTTTTTTTTAGATTTTACATGTAAGATAAATCATTTGTTAAAAAATTAGAAGGGAATGCTACACATTGATAAAAACAGAATGTGCTTGACTGAGATTAATTTTTAGGTTACCGGATTTGTAGTAAAACTCGTCAAGATTTTGTTTTAGGGGGGAAAAACCTAAAATACTTTTTTAAAATAAAATTATGTATAAAAACCAAAAGTTTCTATGTACCAAAATTGAAAAAATTTCTTAGGTGTAAAACTTGTACATCTGCGAAAATATTTAAATTTTTTCATCCAAATTCCGCCATGTTTTCCATGTTGCCGGACAATCTTCCACCAGTGTGTCATTATATTATAATTGTATAGTAATTGTATAAAAGTGATATTTTTTTAAGTCTCCTGATCGATGACACGAACTCTGATTGTTCCAAATACATATTGTTCGGATGATAATTTAAGCGGCCACACTTTGAAAATACATTCAATTGCATAGATTTTTTGCTCTAGACGGTAAAGGTATGTGATTGAGAGTTTGTCGTGGGGTAGAACGAAAATTGTTGCGGAAATTGTATAACTTCATATCAAATGCGGGAATGAAATGTCTTTCTCTGCGGTTGGAAGCAGCTCTTTGCGTGAATCAGACCGGTGCCAGCTGATCGCTTTCTCAGATGGCACTCGAGCAACGATTCAGGGCGCAGTTCGTGCCATCGAACGGACGTCATAAACCGGGCACGTATCCCGGTTTCGCACGAGGCACCCGGGGCGCATCCTCAAGCGAGTTTTAAGGTGAGCGAGCGGAAAATTCGTATCCGCGCCGGGAGAGGAGCCTTTTAACGTGACGGGAGACAGAAGGTCCGTAATCATCGCTCTTGAAAACAGTTCATCAATTTTACATCAAGGGAAAGAAACGTCTTGGGAATGATAACATATGGCCCTGGGGATGAAATAAAGGAGAGCGGAAGGAAAGAGGAGGCGGATTAAACGAGGGGGTTGAAAAACGGGGATTGGAAACGCTTCGCCCAATCAATGTATCTCCAGGCGGGGCTTTTCCAGCCTTCGGTAAAATGGCTCCAAAAGTCTGCGGGGGGTCCGAAGGCAGGACCCGACGCGGGAAGCGGCACGGAGGGGGTTTTGCATCTGGGGCAACCGTCGCAGTGGAGGAAGCATCGCACTTTCGTGCAACTCATCTGCACTGCGTTACTTTCTCCGCCGTGCACCGCAACGTGCCCGCTGCAAATCGAAAAGTTTTAATTTTTAATGCGAGGATTCAAATGCGCAAACCTTTTCTGAAGCGGCAAATTAATATTTTCCCATTTTTTCCGGCACGCTCTTCGCATATATTTCTTGCGTTAACTGCGTTGCAGTTGGTCCACCTCTGACGTCCGGTCTCGGGTAGAAGTCGGTTGTGTTGATGATTGACGGGAAAAGGGTGGTGCGAAACCGTCGGGCAGGGGATTTGAAAGCAGGGAGTACGACGTGGACGGGAATTGTCAAGGAACTCGGCTGACGAGGGAAATTTTCGAAAAAGAAAAATTGCCAAAGCCTGGGAAATTCCGCATCTGACTTTTCCTGGGAGTTTCCCGCGCAGGTCCACGGCCGCTTCCCAATCAATAACCGAACGGCGAGGCAACGGCTTCGGGATACGCCTTACCCTTTTTCGAAACTCCCGGACACTTTTCGATTTGGGAGATTGACGACGTGCGACGCAAGCGGAAATCAGAGACTTGCAGCAAAAATCGGTTGACGCCCGAATGACTGAACCGGCAAAATCCGGGTCGAAATGGCAAAGGGATCTCGGTCGAACGCATGCACATGTTGCTCGAAGTATATAATTTGTAGGAGTGTGGAGTAACTGAAATTTAATTGACGAAAATACATGGGTAGCGAGGACCGAAGAGAGACGGGGTAGTAATGACAATTGATTGACCACAATGGAGATCAGAGGGTAAGGCAATGACACCTGGCAACGGGGCATTTGGGGCCCCACGGGCCCCTTTCGCAGTCCTTCAAAATTCCTTTTCCCATTGTATTCGAATGAATTGATCCGGTTTATAATACACTTTGAATTAAAATCTGATTGTCTGCGGATTATCCGAGAGTTGTATAGCCGAAGTGAGATGTGTTACGGATAAGGGTTTAAATATAATGGAGTAGGAGGAGCAATGGCAACGTTTTTTAACCATCCAAATTTAATTTTTATTTATTTTGAAGTATTTGCCAGTCTCTTTCGTTTGAATGCGTCCCGGATGAAAGATGAAATCGGCATCGATCCGCAATCGGCTGAACGCGTTGGATGCGTTCGGGTTAGGAGTGAGCATTGTACGGGAAAAAGCAGCAAAATAAGAAATTTTCCGGATACAAGCAGGGATGGGTCGCAACACTGCTGAAAGCAGATCTCCGGAGACCATCGGATAATGTTACATTTTCGCATGCAGCTTTTCGATCCACAGTTTAAGCCCTCTCCGTGTTTTACAACTTCTCCCACGATCGTGTCTCTGAAAGGAAGTCGCCGATGGCTAATCTTAATGACGATCGACTCCGTAATTCTATTAGCAGCTTCTGTCGCGCTATCATCCGGCACCGGCTAAAGCGGAACAGCTTTTCGGGGCATACGAATTTAGTAAGCGCATCCGCGTCAATTTCTGAAATGCGACGCGAGGGCGCTTCCTCGCCGAAAAGTAGAAAAGCGATTTAATCGAAATGAATTCGGGAAGGACAACCCGGTGCAAGTGCAACTCCCGAGTCCCTCGGGATCTTCGGTGCACGTTCAACCAGGAAACTGCAGCGGCGTCCTCAAATACGAAAACAATTTGATAATTTGACGATTGTACAATTGACGAATGACAAAAGCAAGTGAATTGTGCCGGAACTAATTCACAAATTTAGCCCTTAACTCTTGGGGTTAAGGGTATTACTCCGGGTTTGCTCGACCGTAAACTATTCATAGCAGAAAACCACCCCCGGATTCTATTTTTTTTCTTGCGGCACTATAGATTCAGATCTTGTCAATCCTCGCCCTACCTATGGTCCCCAAACTTCTGTCGTGCCTAAATTTGCAGGGAGACAACACCTTTCGCAAGAGCCTTTGTGCGAGAACCCCGAAAAGCGTGGTGCGTTTCGGCAACGCTATTCTTTGTGGCTGTCCCCGGTGAGGGTTTTTCCCGAGACCCTCTCCCCATACCGAAAGTGGATGACATTCAAAAAGACAGGTGTTATCACCGGGGTTAATTCCCGACAAGTTTCCCATGTTTAGGGGTTGGAAACCCATCCCATCAGTCTCGAAGTACCCCAGCTGCGTGTGTTTATATTAAGGGTTGATATTCGCAAGCGCATTATCATATCTCAGCAACTCATCCCGCACTCCATTCAGCTGTAATTAAGAAGTTTTCGCTCGTCCGTTCAAGCACTTAAAAAAACCCGGGAGCGTTGCAAGGGGTGAAATTTAATTTTTTTTGGCGAAGGGGTTCCCTCGTTGCTCGACAGCTTATGAAAATCCTCGTTTTGCAGCAATCTTCGTTTCTCCGCGATGAAGGGCAAGTGAAGCCCGACGAAGCCCGCATATCTGTTGGCGTTTTGACGAATACACTGCCTTTGCTTTATTTCAATCGCGTTTATTATCTGAAAATAACCGTGATATTTTAAATTTGGATCCGGAATGTGAAAACAGAATAATTATTACATAAATGCAGCAAATTAACATACACTGTGCCTTGGAAAAAGACACAAAAACAAATTGATTGAATTTGAACTGTTCTGAATTTTTGATGCTACAACTAGCAATGGGTCGTAAAGACCTAACTCAATAAGGACAAGATAAAATAAGAGCCTGCCTTGACCTGGTGTGTTCAACTTTTCAGGCAGGCTACTGGGCCAAACATTATTAATGAGAATCAAGTGAACGTTAATTAACAAATTTTTAGCTTGCTGGCACTATTAAGTGGTCGATCAGAGGTTTTTGAATACTAAGCGATAAATTATGCTTTCATTTGAACTCCTGCATTGAAATCATAGGGAAATTGCAGCATTACTTTATTTCTTCCACATAAACCACTTCATTATCTAAGATCAAAGCCAATAAAGGGTTTTAATTTACCAAAAAACTTTGAAATCAAGTGCAGACGTCTCACAAGCATTCGAAGTTTATCGAATGTATGCTTCTCTTTTTAATTTAGTTATTATTTTTATACAATTTACCCAGTTAAATATATATCTAATTTTTCCAAACAAATTTTCTTTACACAAAAATGTTATTTATAAGTTGAGTTTCTTAATTGCGGCCCTGATTATTCGCATGCATGTGTTCATTTGTCTAGACCAAATGAAATTTAATACTTGCAACCCACATGCAATAAGATAGGTAAATACTATTCGCCGACCTTTTCCGAAAGTCAAATAAAGTCCCGAACTTATGAAGATTGCCACATTTCATTTTCACAAGGTTCACTTTGTCTACGAAAACCAATAACTTAACATTCGGCGACTATTTCCGTATTCATAAGGGGGAAAGAAAAATTTTCAATGTTAACAGCAAAAAAATTCAATTTCATTAATTTTCATTTGATAAGAGTTCATAAGAATACTAAAAGAAATGCAAAGAAAGCGGATTTTGCATATGAATACTCAAACTGGTAATCAATAAAAGAAAACGAATGCTCAAAATCTTATTTCTGTCGAAAAATGAAAAAATACCACATAAAGACTCGCACTGAAAAAGTAAAATAACTCACAATGTTGCAATTAACATGAATAAGTAATCAAAAAAATCTGAGATCATCAGCGACATGCAACAATCAACTTTTATTAATCGTTACATGATGTATGCAGATTCGAATTTTGAATAATTTCTTTCCGGTGCTACTCTCCTCAATTAATTCATTCCATACTAGTACCTTCAATACAAATCCAGTCTAAACAGTCTAAACAATATATACAGGAATTTTATATATAAAAAATATTCGCTTAATTCAACATGATGAAATTAAATAAGCTAAGCAGAAAGTAATAAACTCACAATCAACTTTCTTCTTCATATTTTAAAAAGTTTTTAAATGTTCAAGTCCTTTCATATGAATATCTTCGCCTACATGTATTCGAATATGCAAAACCAAACTCTCTATTAGATAGGATATAATCTATTAGATTAGATATGAGTTATTTTCAAAAAGAAACTTTTTTCAGATAGTGAATAGGACATTGTAAAGAACATTTTTTATATCATTTCCTATGAATCATAATCTTTTGTCTACAAAAAATTTCAATAAATGAAAAAAAGTAGGGTTTCTTAAAAAAAATATTTTTGAATGTTTATCATTAGAAACTGATGCTTGAAGAGATGGAGTTTTTGGTTTCATAAAGATTTGGAACCATTTCTTTGTTTTTGGTCGAAAATATGGAAGATGTAAAAAATTTTCGGCATCTATAATACCAATGTGAAAATTGTGATATTAAAATTTAGTCATATAAAAAGATTCTGATAAATTGAGCAATAGTGTATCCTATTCAAGTAAATTAATTACTATACAAATTGAGAATTCCTTTACCCATTTTTTTCAAAATTAATGCATTACCCATTTATACTTTTTAATTATCATTAATTTTATTCTGAAAAGTCAGTTATCAAAATTCCGGATTATCTGAAAATTTTATAGGAGTGTTTCTTAATTTTTTTGTAAAATTTAAGTTATTATAAATTTTAATTATTTAGTTTAATCACCTTAATTCTTAATATTGATCTCCTTTATTATTACCATTCGTTGCATATATCACATATTCATAAGTAAGTCATGGAATTCGTTCAATGATAAAAATTAGAGAAATTCGAGTGACAAGAAATATCAGATGAGCAAGCACAAATTATTCAAAATATATAATTTTTGCCTTTAATATTAAACCTTCGCAGAGAATTAATTTAATATTCATTTTTATTAAATAAGAGCAATTAATAATCATCTATATTCAACCTCGTAAAGTTTCAGTTAAAAGTTAAACAAAATTTTTTTTACAGAGATCAATGAATTTTTTTAAACGATAAAAGACGATTTGAAGGAAATTCGATATATAATACTAAATTTCGCATATTTAAAATATTTCGAGAAATTTATGTATAAATATATATTCATATGTATATAAATATATACACAGGATATATTTTATTTACATTGTTGGACGAATATAAGTTAAAAAACAAAGTAGAATGCAAGTAAAATAAATAAAAGGTTAAAACCCAAGTATTTGAGTATAAACACAAAACCGACTAAAACAGAAAAAAATGAAATATGATTTAAGTCTTTAAGTTTTCAGTTGTTAACTTATTCAGAGACCGATGAAATTCTTCTGTTAGTTTCAAATAAATTCGAGAAATCGTCGTCGAGACGAAGGACAAAATAAAGCAAAAAAGGGATAGGAAAAAAGATAAAACGACTAATTTTGTTGAAGATTTTTAAGCGTTTTGTTTTTCGTGAGAAGAAATATTCAACGGCTCTACTTGCATTCTGTTTGTCCCTTAAAATTTTCCACCGGTAATTAAAACTGATTGTCCTCAGCAGCCAGCCCATCAAAGGCTCCTTCTACTAAATGCTACATCTGTTGGTGTGAATCTTCGCGGCGTACCACCATCTGAAATATTAAAGTTAATTTTTTTATTTTTGTGTTATTTTGATCCTTAAAATAAATACCTTTTCATCGAATGAAAAATAAGTAAATATATCAAAAACAATGATATATCTATCGAAAATGATATTATTTACAACTCATTTCAATTTAATAATTTCATATCAAGCACGATACGCTTTTATTTAAGATGGTAAATTATCGTTATAAATAAAACCTACAGATGGAGAAGTAACCACTGGAACTTGACCAGATGATGCAGGATAATTCTGATAAGTTGCATTTGACCTCCTTGTTGAATCCATTTGTATCGAATTCCGTACCCCGCTATATACATTTGCCGAGGGATTATGCCTAGAATTATGATTTATGAATATCATAAACTGATATTTATAATATGCTTATAATGCAGGCTTATAATGCTAAATTCTAATAAAAATCACACTTCATTACCTTATTGTGGGACTTGATTGATTGTTTGTCCTACCATGACCTGAAAAATTAGGCGTTATTTCCGGCGGTAAACCATTCTCTACAGCTACATATTGTTGCCTGTTAATTCTATCGTTTTGATGCACTCCTGATCCAATATTATTCGGATTGTTTTGTGCCTGGCTCACTAAAATTTAAAAAAAAAAGAAGAAATATTATTTTCATGGTTGAAAACATAAAACCTTAGAAAATATTCATCACCAGTCAACTTGTATAAGAGTAGTTTTCGATCAAATTAAGTCACAGAGACATCCTGTATATATTTTTCGTCATCATAATAAGCATTATCAGTTTTTAAATATAAACTTGATTTGTGTTAAAGTAATTTTTTAAAAATTTCAAATTCTAATTTTAAAGGTTATTTTTTAAAGATCGTATATTTTACTTCTTGAAAGGTTTAGGGATAAAATAAAAATCTAATTAATGTAAAGTATTTAAAGTTTGGAAATAATATTAAATGTATTTGAAACTATTTTGTAACTGTCAATGTATGTGAAGTACAATATTTATTAAATGAAATAAATTTAATTCTAACCTGGGGCTGAAGGTTGAGTATTAAGAGGTACTGCGAGTCGAGCATTAACTGCCAATAAATGATCCCTTCTTTGAAGTAAGCTATTTACATGCTCTTCCAGTTTCAAATTTTCAGCCTTTAATTGATGTAAACAGGACAACAATGATGCAACTGTAAAAGGAAAATTATCTTGACTTTCGAAAACCAATTATGTATTAATGTAACCTGCCGAAATTAATTCAAAAAAATTCTTACTATCGAAATGCTGAGCTTGTTCCATCAAAAATTGACTTCCCTGTTCCCATTGCCTTTCTAATAATTGTTCTAAACTCTGAGCCTGGTTTGGGCCTTGAACTGAAGAACTATTAGTTGAGTTAGAGCTAGACGAATTAGAATTTCCTAAACTTAACAAGCTGTTTGCCGCTGACAAAGATGCAGAGCTAGCATTTCTTTCAGCGTTCGATGTTCTTACCTTTAAATTAGTAAAAAAATCTCAATCATATATAACGCTAATATTTTTTTCTGACAAAAGTATTTCGGAAATCAAAACCTGTGAATATTTCAAGATAATCCATAAATTCACATTCAGTAAAATAGAATTTATAAATTCGTTTTCAATAGAAATAATTATTTAATGATATTTTACTTACGGAAGCAATAACTTTCCCGTGCAGTTGAGGTCCAATCAAATTGGCATTGGTATTAGAGTCTGATGTATAAATACTATGTGCTTCCACTTCTTGATTCAAACTATCATGCATTTTTTGAGCCATTGAAGAGTTTGGATTCAACTGATTTCCTAGCATGTGAGGAGCATTCATCATATTCTGAAATCTGATAATTAATCGATTTGAGAAGGAAATAATATTTTATTAAATATTCTATTCATCAAGAGAATTAGCTTTTTTCAAAATGTTTCAATATGTATACAAGTACATGGATATTTCTTCTTATAATCTGTACGAAAAAACTACTACATGTAAATATTTTGATTTAACGAAATCAGATATTCACCGGTTTATAATTATTAGCGTTTCAAAAGGTATCACTAACAAAAAAACATAAGCATTATTTGAATAATTAAAATTTAATTTCAATTATATTAATTAGATATAATAATATTAAACAAAATATAACATTTTAATTAAATAAAAAAATTCTATGCAGCAAAACAATAAAATGGCCCAATATTTTAAAAATGTTGTGAATTTTATTGACAGAAAAACCTACGGTTTCACATCTTTGTCCTCGGATTTCATACTGGACATTCCTTTCTTTTTCATTATTTTTCTAGAATCTTCTAATGGACTCCCTGGTGGCGAGTCTTTAATATCTTTGATACCTGCATTGATTTCTATACCTCCGGAAGAAGATCTGCCGCTTCTCTTAGGGGGTTGCGCATTTTGAAGTCGCTTATTTTTTTTATTTTTATCCGATGACGAAGACCTATAATTGAAAAAATGAAAAATAAAACCTGATACTTTAACTGTAGGATTAATTTCTCTGGTTATTTTTTTGCATTTTTAATATGATTGGAAAAAGGTAAAAAAATGAAAACTGTTTCATATTTACCTGGCTCGCTTCGCAGGTTGAACGTCATTTATTACAGACTTATTATCCATATTAACATCATTAACGGATATAGAATCAGTCGATATATTATTTGAGTTAGTTCCTACTGAATTTAATGAAACGGTAACTGCATTACCTAATGTTGCACTAGCTGAATAAATAAGATATTTGTTTCGTTATTAGAAAAACATTTTCTCTATATTTAATTTTTATGACATTTTAATTTTATGTTTCTTACCTGAAAGTGCATTTTGTACAGAATCAGTCTTTGCTCTATTTGAATTACTTTCGGCTTTAACATCAATGTCTCTCTGAGCCGATATTGTAATTTTCGTTCCCGTCCCGGATACAGTGAGATTGGCTTTTTGAGCAGAAGCGAGACCGGTAGATTTGCCAAGACCTGAAACAAGAACATTTGCATTAGAGAGGAAAAACATTTTACATTAATGCGTTAATGCATTATATATCATAGATCATTAAAACCCTATATACCCTTATCTATAGAATAAGAATAATAGGTGCCAGAATAAAATAGAAATTACATTGAAACAAATGAATTAGAATAAGGACCAACTGATTGTTATTGCAATAGTATCAATTCCTTTAACATCAAAAATAATTATACGAAGAAAGGAAAAAAATATAGAAGAATAAGAATTAACTGTATAAAATGTTGAATTCAAAGATATAGATGGTTAAATGATTTTTTTAAAATAAAAAGCATTTTAACGGTTTGCTTTCATCATGTATGAGTATCCTCATATATCAATAGAGGTACTAAGTTCTGCCGGTACTAATAATGTATGATTAAATTGACTTACAAAGAAACACTACTCGGAAGTATTTAAAAGAAAAAACTTTCTTCATTTTAATTAGTTTTTCCTATATATAATAAAAGCCTGACATTCTTTAATAAAATTTATATTATCAGTAAATATAGAATGAATTTGGTTTTCCTCATTCTTCAAATTTTTCAATACATTTTTAGACTAACTGTGTAAAAGCTATTAATTAAAAGAATATATAAAATCATAATAAAAATAATTATAAAAAGGTTGTAAAATTTTTTTATTATGCAATCAATCTAACATTATTTAATTCTTATCTAGCGCTATTAATTAAAAATTATAAAATTTTCTTCATGAAAGAAAAACAAAATTATATACTATTTTTATTTTAATAAATTTTTCCAAACCATCGTAATGGTTGTCATGTATCTTAATGGTTCAACGGTATCAATTCTTTTTTAACCATTCCAGTATTTATTATGAACATTCTGTTAATCTTAATAAGACATTAAGGAGCGTAATTCTAAACGAAGTTTTCAGAGTATAATCGAAATTCTATCCTTATTTTTTTTTTTTTACATTACTTACCCGAAATATTTATAGAGCTTTTCGTCGTAGAAGTGGAAATATTCGTTTTTAGATTTGAAATATTGACCGTAGGATTTTTTAGTGTTGCAGCAATGTTCGCAGCACTACCCGATAAAGCGGCAGTCACAGATGATGGATTAAACGTAGTACTGGATGATGTCTCCGTCGTAATGATTTCTATACAGATATTATATTAAGGCTAACAGCACTAATTCTAGGTTATTTAGCTGAATTATTAGCGGTTCAATATGCGAAGCATAAAACATTATTTCAAAAACGAATAATTAAGAAGCAATCGATTTTAATTTCATATTTATCCTAAGTTTGAGCATATTCACATTATATTATATCAAAGTAATTAATTTCGATGTGATGAACTTGAAACAAAAAATCTGAGAAAAAGACATTATTAGATTAAAAGTATTAAAGTATAATAATATCTGCTTAATTACAAAAATATAAACGTAAATAACGTTTACATTTAAATAAATATAAACGTAAAAATAACATCTGTTTCTTCAGAATGAATTCCAAACAAAAAAAAATAAGCAATCGGTTTAAGAATTATATTATTCATTAACGAAAGTATCTCAACAGCTAACGAAAAAAGTTGTATGAATCGAATCCTACCAATCAGGAATATTTTAAATGCTTCACCATTAGCATTCCCTTTTTATCATGCTAATTTTTAAAATTTTTATTTAATTAATATCTAATAGATACTGTAATAAATGTTTTATTCATATTAATTCGGAGTTGACATAAAATTCAAAAGATTTTTTGTTTTAATATTTTTTGGTTAATTTAAAAAATAAAACATTATAGTTATTATTATAAAAGTTTAATAGCACTATTCTATTTAATTTAAATAGAAGCGTTTTTCTAAAAGTTTTCTCCTAGATCATTACGTCCCTATCAATAAATAGAAACGAAATAGTTGCCAGTTCGAATTTTCATTTTGAACTGATTATCTTGATTTTGGATCTTAGAATAAGAATGGAAAAAAAATTTACAAAATTCATCGAACTCTTACATATAGGTTATCTTTAAGCGGTATTTAAATTTCTACAATGAATTGAATTTTTTAAGGCCACTTCAATTATATTGTGCTTTTATTTATCTTATTTTCTTGAATATTATTAACGAAAGAAATGTCATTCCCTATTTTATCTTTGATCATTTTAAATTAGTAATAACACTTAGAATTATGAATGATAAAAATTATTTAAATCAATAATAATGAAATAACTCTCATTTTGTCATTAAATAGAATAAGAAATAACTAACAAGAATTTTAATTAAAAAAATTACCTAAATCTTATTTAAGAAAAATGCGGTAAAAAGTAAAAGAGACTATCTCTCAATAAATATAATTTTATTTAAAATAACTGCGAACAGCTCTGCTATTCTTTAAAAATGGATGAATTGTAGGAATCATCAGTAAACTTAAAACTTTAAATATCGAATGCTTCTTTTAAATTATCCGTCTTTTGATCAACTTTTGTAACTTTATAAGCAAAAGACGAATTTTAACATGGAAGCTGAAATTCTACGTGATGAAAATAAAACACAACGTGCTACCATAAAATTTCACAATCCTAGTTTTTTAAAGTAAAATGAATTAATGTATGATACCTGTTTTCGCTGGCGGTGTGACATTTCCGACACTAGATTTTCTCTTCTTAGCGTTCTTAGTGCTTTCATTGCTTGAAATGGATTTTAAATTGTCAGAACCGAAGACAGGCTCACTTTCTGTCACAACAGTTTCAGTAAAATTACTAGTTGTAAATTTTTTCTTTAAATCAGTTCCATCCTGAGAATTTTCTTTGCTAGAACTTCCCGCATGTGAAGTTGTAGTTCCTATTCTTAATGTTACACTTTCGTTGTTTCCTGCATTATCCTTATCTAATTCATTATTTATATTAAGGCTGAATGTATTATCAGGAACAGGAGAAGGATTTGGACTATGTCTGTAAAAAAAGGAAATATTTTATTAATAACTATTAACTGGTGCGTACGATTCTAAAAAAATTTGGATACATCAAGAAGTTTATCAAACTATTATTAAATATCTCTGACTTTTGATGAAATATCAATTTTTTTCCATATGTGGATATACATATAAATTTAAAATTATTGATACAAGTGAAACATTTAGAAAATTAACGTAAAATTTAACCATTATATAAACTTACGATTTAGATTTTGTACCAGACGGAAGAATTTTATTAGTCACATAACTTTTTTTCTTTCCACTAGATGATTTTCCTGTTGTTTCACTTTCTTTTTCAGGAGAAGAATCAGATGAACCATTATCTGCAGATATAATAGGCTTATAAGGTGGAATGGTTTTTACATTTCCACCTTTTTTCTGTAACAGAATATAATCACTAATGGTAATAAATTTGGCTAGACAATGAATCATACATAAAAAATATAAAAAATAAAATAACTAAACTTGCTTACCAGCTTTGAATAATGATGCTGACAATATCCACAGTATTTAACATTATCTAAATAATTACCAGCTTCTTCACAAAGAAGTCCTAATGCTTGTGCACATGTTACATGAAATTGTTGTTTACAACCTGTTTTATTGCACTGCATACAAGCACCTACTGTACTTTTAGCACCTTTTCCTTGTTCCTGACATATGTAACATACCTGATAAAAAAAATGTATTGAAATTTTCAATTTGAAAAACAAAATAAAATTATTTGAATTACATTAATAGAAATACTTTAAAAAGTTAAAACTTTTTTAACTTTTCATTTAGTGGCAGTTAACTAAAAGTGACATACCTTGCTGTATCTTTCTGATGGAATTAGCTGTAAAATAATAGGTTCCATTGTGGTAACATTTCCAAACCGAACTTCAGGAATGTACAGTGCACAAACAACATGTGCCCAGCCACTGTTATCTGTGCGTTTTAAAGCTCCATCTCTAGAAGGACACAATTCACATCTTACACGAGCAGCTCTTTCCTGACTTTCACATTTCCTACAAAACCAAGGTCCTGTTGGAACTGTCACAATCCCATAACATGCTAGAAGCAGTATTTGAGGCTTATTAGAATATAAGTAATTGATAATTACTAAATTCATATATATATATAAAGTGTCATTTTTTCTCATTTAAAAAACTTTTATCCGTTTGTCTTTATGTCGATATAAAATAAAGCATATAATGCTATAATGTTGTTTGTTTCATTATGCCCTCTTTTAAAAGGAATGCTTTTATCAATAGAAATATCTGTATCAGTTTATTGACCTAAGATTATAAACCGGCCATTCCTTACGTACCAACTATAAATCTAAATTAAATTAAATACCCATTAAGTTAAAAAATAAATTAAAAAATTCATGTTAAACTTAATAAATTCAAAAAATATAACATTTTTGGACTTTTTGTAACGGTTTAATATATTTCGCGCTTTGGGAGCGAACTGCGCTTAAAACTCCTGGAGCACATTTTATCTTTTAAAGATCACGTAAAGAAGAATACAACTAACCTTGATGTACCGCAACAGTACAACCTTGCCCATCACAATAAACTAAAGGATTTTCCGTCCAACCCCTTTCATCAGAACAAACACAACAACCGCCCAACATTTCTTTCGACATTTTCTTCGGAACTAAATTAACAATAAGTACTCCTCTTCGTCACGAGCAAAATTACACTCGGTTTTAAAGGATTGAAAATTCAAGGCGAACATTTTTGTCCCATAAACGGACTAACACAGCTGTTTAAATACCGATCATATGATAGCACTCATTGCTAAGCAAAATTTTCATTGATTTATTTTGAAATGTTATTTATATTTTGCTCGTATATGAAAACAACGCCATTTAGAAATCTATAAGGCGCATGTATCAACTTCACAGTGTATCCAACATTAATTTTGAAATTTGCTCAAAAAAAAAAAAAATAGCGGGACTATTCATAAAATAATTCTTTCAACATTTCAAAATTATCTCGGTTCGAATGCAATTGCTACTTACTTCAATAAATAAGTCAAATTTATCTTTCAGAAAAATAAAAATTATTATTATCAGAACTAAGTTTGATGTAATAACATTTGAATTGACCCGATTCCCTTCATAAACAAAAAAATATAAGTAAAAACCTCTTGAAGTTAAAATATTTTTTTTGGATTGATGAGATCAGAAATAAAATTTCATAAATATTATAATAAAAGTTATCAGTTCTTTCGTAAAAATATTTCAACTTCTCTTATTTCTAACTTATTATATTATACGATTACACGAAACAGAAAGAATTGACATGAACTTTCGAATCTAGTGATCGCAGAGTTGAGCACAATTTTTGTAGAGCCTTTCATGAGAATTACTAAAGGCAATCAGATTGATTTTATTTTCTCTGTCAGGTTTGTTTAAAAAGTTTAACATTCTCATTCGGATGATGAGCCTGTGAACAAACAATTTCTTAAATAAAAAAACATTGACCTCGGAACCCAAAGTTATCATTATTGAATTTGAATTTTTTGTAAAGATATTTTTATTTCAACTAACTTAAGGTAGAATAAATTTCTTCGATTCTATTTAAAAATTTTCGCTTTGGGGTAGAGAATACAAAGAAGTAATCAGGAAGAAATTGAAGAAATGGACAAAAGAAAAAATAAAGTAAAAAGAAATCTATTGTATTGAAGTTTCAAGGGTAGTCATAATTTTTACATGTCAAAGGCTTCTGACATTTTCTGTCCTGAAGCGAAGGCCTGAAATCTTTTAAAAGTCCCTAGAATTTATCTACCTGAGTGACCTGCTCATTACAGATTATCATGTTTTTCTAATTTGTTCAACATTCCAAACACATTTGCAATTTGTCGTTATTTTCTTGAAATGTCATTATAAAATTCTCATGTTGAAAAATAAAAGTTTTGGAGGAAATTGGATATCAAAGTAGCATTTCTTAAACGTTAGTGTATTTTATGAAGATCTGGTTCTTCAGATCAACTCGGCTTACTGATGAAAGTTCATATCGTGGTTCATTCATCAGATGGCAAACCGATTTTGATGGTATTGAGTTATAAATCACTATATAAAAAAATAATGTTCAAAAACGATTTGATAATTCAACAAGAAACAATAACAATTCCGTCATGAATGAAATATGACCAAGAAATTAATTTGCAACTATTTACCCTTTTTTAAATATACATTTTGAGAAACGTATTAATTGATGTCCCATTTGCTGACATAAAGTATAGCAGCTTAATAAACTAATAGTTAAAGGAATATTCTAAAAAACTGAATATGATTGGAAAGTTTTCGAAATTTAAAACGGTCTCTATATTTCCTTATTTTTTCAACTTATAATAATGGCATAATATTTTCAGATCATAAAAACTCCATTAAATCTTGTTTAAGTGAATGTTAATATTATACTATTATGATAATAAAATTTTCAGATTTAAATATAAAATGAAATTATAATTATTTCCAATATTTTTTCCAAAATATTCTGTTTTTAAGTTTAACTCAAATGTTCATTCAAATCCATCAGTTAAGATTATTGAATTTATACAAACGTGAATAAATAAGTGTTATAAAGGAAATCTTTAAAGGACAAACTATTAAGTGCAATCATAAAGCATCTTCTGGATACTGATTTTTCATTTTGAATAATTTTTCGTTCATGACTGAAACTGATTGCAAAAGACGAAAAAAAATCATGTTAACATTGAAAAGGCAGAAAATTCATATTACACTTAAAATAAAATTATTTTTTTTAACAAGGAACAAAATCTGCGCGTAAATTTTTATAATTTCGAAGAGGATAATAACATGAGTTTATCTAATGTAAACGATTGCATGTTTGCGTGATACAAGACTCAACCGGACAATTACAGGCAAAAACCAAATGCGAAGACCATTTAATTTTACGGATCTACCATTTAGGAAGAAAAATAAAAAAAATTGCCTATGCAAAGCTTGTTACTTTTGCCAAGAAATTTTTTTCCTTCCCAGGTCAGATATTGAAAGAGATTTAACCACGGCATTACAAAAAGGAATTAAATTAACAATAATTGACAGTGTTGACGCGAATCATGGCATGCATGTTGCTATAATTATTCGGCTTAATACAAATGTCAAGTGCTAGAAACAATTTCAGTCTTTACGTAACATTATTGGAGAGACAACGTTCGGAGGTTTTGGGATTTTTTTGCAACGACAGTGTACAAAATGTCGAAAAATTTTCGGATTGTTCGCATGTCATCTGAGCACATACCGGGCGCTATTGAAGTTTTGAGAGAATCGTTTTTCCCGAACGAAAAAGTATGTACTTGCGTGCGCATTCTCGAAGACTCTGAAGAAATACCAAACGAAACCGGGCAAGTATCTTCAATTGCCTATCATGTTATATTCATAAATATTTTTCTTAATTTATTTTTTTGGCCAAGATTTCAGTTCTTAGGCGATGTTTTAAATATTAATAAATTTTCGGCTTCTAATGGTTTATAAGCGACTACGAAAGATAATCTCAATTTATGATTTTGGGTGTATAAATCCGAAACAATGATAAATCCATGTATTCTGGTAACCCCAAGTACTATTCATTTCCTATTTATCATTTAATATTTCCTTTGTCTTCCATATTGCTTTCAAATTCAGATTGAGATTATAAATTTAAAAGAAAAGAACCTTGGAGAAAATTTATATTACATTATATAATTTAAATTTTGCAGAAATCGGACTAAAACAATTATTAAAATTTTATTTTAATAATAAATAATAACGCATTATAGATCAATTTAACAAATATCGATTTTAAATTATGCAATACTCTTTTCCTTAAAATAAATTTTTATTTAATTAAATTTTTCTTTGTTTTTAAGATACAAAACAACAGTTGCAGCGAAAGAACTGGAAAACCTTGCTATTGATACGGTGAAAGATGGAGTATCTTTTGTTGCAGTAGATCTGGATAAAAATCAAGTTCTTGGAGTTGCCTTTAATAAAATTCAAGTAAATATTTTTTTAAGTCTCTCGTAATTTCAACTCAACTAATTTCAAAAACACAAATGTTTTTTGAAAACATAAAACCTATAGAAAAAATAAAGGGGAATAAATCCAATATTAAAGTGATAGTTTAAATGACAATTATCATGAAAATTCACGATTTATTCATAAACATACAATCATTTTAATCATCAATATTTAAAGTTAGTTTAATATACCTGCACTAAGAATGTCTTAAAGTCAGAACAATAATGTTAAATTCTAAATGACGTTTTCTTTTTTATTTTAAAATAGTCGAAGCCTGAACCGGGGAAACTGAGCTATTTTGAACAATATGCGAAGGATAATATCAAAGAACATTCAGCATTGGAACTGGTTGATTTCATGGTAAAGGTTGACAGTAAGTGTGACCTCTTTGAAAAATATGATACCGATTGCCTTTTGGAAATTATGTTCCTCGCCGTAAGAACAACGTCCAAAGGTCAAGGCATAGGTACTGCTCTGGTAACCAGTTCCGCAAACTTGGCTCAAAATATGAAGATTAGAAACGAAAAGAAGGATCTTTCGATTGACGTAAAATCTGATGCTAAGGAAAACAAAAATTCTGAAGCTTTGGACAAAATACCAAAATGTGCGAGCGCGATATTCACATCGAAGTTTTCCCAAATGTGCGGCAAACGAAGCGGATACGACGAGATACTTAAAGTGCCCTACACAGAATTCACTTATAAAGGAAAGTCATATGCTGAAACTGTAGGACCGGATCATCCATATTGCACTCTATCCGTGAAGAAACTTCATTAATATGTTCAAAATTCATAATATTGCCTAAAATATAATTTCATACAGGCTCGTATTATTGATTTTAACCGATTACAAAAAGTGGCAGTTTTTATAATTAAATCGTTCACAAAAAATAATCTTTTTAAATTAAACATAAAATTATCAAAAATATTATTTTGCAGTTTAATTATATATGGTGATGATTTAAAAAATATATCAATTCTATGAAATTTTATAATCATGCACAAAATAAATATAAAATAAAAGCAATTTACTTTATAAAATAATGTAGGAATTATCGAGTCTTTTTTCAATAAGATCATTTATTTAGTAAATCATTAGTTAAAAAAATATAGTACACAGAAGTTTTTTATTACAGCATTTGAAGCATGTGATAAGATAAAATATAGCATTATTTTTATATGTTCAAACAAAAAAACATTTAATAAAATAAATTCTTTGTGGTTTCCTTGATTTATCTTATTTGGTTAAGTTGCAATTTTTTTTAAATGTTTAAACTATAATGCAACTGCCGAGACACAAATTCAGTTTTAAAATTTCAATTTATAATATGTAAAATTTATTAATAATAATAATAATTCGCTTTATAGAATTTAAAATTTCTTTATTCGCTTAGAACTAACATTTGAGTCCTATTAATAAAGTATCATTACTGAGGTAGTATTTAGTATTTTTATTCTCCACAAATAGTAATAATCATTTCCTCAGCTCTAATTTTTCTACATATTTGTCAGAATACGAATAAAAGTTTGCCTTCGTTTTCAGAATTTTCCAAATTTTATCACAAAATAGCTGTCTTGTGTTTCGAACTTTTTTATTTATAATTATTATAAATAAATTATGTTAGAATTTATTTTTCATCATAAATACAGTGACCATTAACACAAACGTTTATTTGAAATTTTCAAAATTTAGTCAAGCTGCTTATGGTAAGTAAGAAGACGAAGGTTGTTATTATATTCAGAAAAAATGGATTCTTTTTTTATAATATTTAAGTGAAGATTCACATCGCGCTTAATCTATGGCTTTCATAATTTTATGGCGGAAGCGATCTTCTTTCAATATTGTTGATTATATGTTTTCAATATTAGAAAAAATTTCAAATTTTATCTAAACTGTCACTTAGAAATATTTAGTATAAGCTTTAAATTTTATAAATTTAACAAATTGATTTATATTGGATGTTTCTATTTGCTTTTACGTTTTCGATAAATTATCTTCTATATCGTTAATATTTAACTCAACATTTACAAATATGAATTCAACATTTACACGTCGTTTATCAGAAAACTCTTCATCTTCAACGGAAAGTTTTTTTGTCAGTGAAGACCATTCTAAGATAAGTTGTACAAATCCAGAAGAAGTGATTGAGGTTGACGATGTGTTACAGGAATCCGTCGAACTTATTGAGCGTTTTGGAAGAAATATTGTTGTGAATGATTCACTTTGTATTGAGGACTTCAATGAACTGCCATCAGTAATGGCTGAATTTTTGGAAACTAAAAGTCAGTTTGAAGTTTCCCAAGAGGTTTTTAATAGTTTTATGGGTAAAATTAATTCGATTTCTGATAAAGAGTTAAATGCAGAAGAAATGATTAAAATTTATCAAGATGAAATTTTTAGAAGGTTTGAAGAACTTGGTTCTGAAAATCATGAACTAAGTAAAGAATTTGAAAATATGTTCTTTAATAGCAAAGGGAAATCACATGATGATAGTGAAATTACAGCTGTTGCTGAAAATGTAAATGCTGTTGATCCCATAACAAAATTACCTTTAACTGATCCAGTGAAAAATATCAAATGTGGTCACTCATATGAAAAAAGTACAATAATGGCAATTTTAAATGTTAAGGAGAATGTAAAATGCCCTATACCTGGATGTGTAGCTGCAAACTTTTTAGATAAAGCTGATCTTATACCTGACATTGCCTTAAAGAGATATTTAAACAAAAATTGAAATTCATAATTACTAATTTTAGTAAAGATTTTATAATATTAATTATATTGTAAAATACTTATACATTTGTTATGATATGCTTTTGTGAATAAATTTATTAAAAATATGTTTTAAAGTAAAAAGTTATATAATAAAAATCTCAAAGAAACAATGTTCTACTGAAGGAGAAAAATATGCTAAAAGATTTTATTGTAACAAACTTGTAACTTCTAAAAAAAATTATTTTCATAATTTTTTATAATATTACTTAAGATTATAATTCATTTCTTACTTAAAAGGACATTTACTTGTTCATGATTATATAGCAACACTCAATTCAATACTGCACAAAATAATAGTTACATTTTGTTGATTTTTCATTAATAAATGTGTATCTTTTGGTTAACTTATGATTAATTAATTTTTATTAAATTTAAAGGGATTTTAATTTTTTAAGGATATTATTTTCTTAATGTAGTTATTCTAAAATATAATTTCAGAAAATTGATTACATTATGAATCATAAGCATGTGAATACTTTTATGCAAAGATGATATGGATTTTAAATTTTTTTATATATATTGCATATTTGGATTACAAGCAACATATGAATAATTTTTTAATTAAAAACCTAAGATCCTGCTACAGAAAACCTTCCACAATTAATTTCCTTCAACACAGCTGATAAAAGAAATTTTTTTAAATATTTATAAACTGAGTGTAAAAAATTCTAAATTTTTAGAACTACATATAGATAAATTAAGACTGATAGCATTTTCAGAACCTGTGCTCTTTTCTGAAGACCAAATCATGTAATTTCGTAAAATAGAAACTTATTTCTAATGATGTTCCTCATATGTTTTAAAATACTTCCTTGCTTCATCCAAGTATTAAAAAATTTGTAGTATGAAATAATACTTTTTATTACATTACATTTTAAGTAAGCCACTGAGTTAGTCAATAAATGTTACTTTCGATCGAGGATTATAACTAGAAGTTATAGACAAACAAAAGAAAAAGAAAATATTTTTTCTCAGAAAATTTTAGGGAGCAGTCTTAATATTAAAATAATTTTATTAGTAAATATCTGAAAAGAAAAAAGGGCTTTTCTTTGTTTTCAATTTTGATGTAGCTTAAGAGAATACATCCCAGTATCATTTGAATTAAGTTTTTCGACTTGTTGCCTCTATGTATTAAATTTATGTTATTTCATTATGGCTGCCGGAATTATTTTGTTATATTTTACTTACTGAATCAAAATAATGTCAAATGTTAAAAAATATTATTCTTTTTTATTAGGAATTATAGCAGCTTCTATTACATGGTCAGTAGTTCTGTATATGTACGTTAAATTAGCAAATGACATTCATAAAAATGTACCTAAAATTACTTCAAGAAACTACAGTATACAAAATACGAAAGAAAAACAAATCTATAAGATAGAAAATGATATAGTGTTACCATATGAAAATTCGTTAAAGAGTTTATATTATCAAAAGAAAAAATATTTTAAGAATAGTGAGAAATTAAGAAATCAGTTGCAACCAACTTTACACGGAGCTTTAAATGGATTGGGTATGTAATTATAAAAGAGATTTTTATTTTATTTATATTCCTTTTATATTGACCTGTTAAATTATATTTTTATAGTTTAAATATATATATATATTTAACCATATTATTGAATATATATAATATATATGTATATATATATTAATAATAACTCAATTAAAGTAAAAAATTTCAGATTCATTTAATTTGTCCTATATTAGAAAAACAGTGATAATTACATTATACTTCAATTTTGTTTAATTAAAATTATAAATCACTTAACAGATGGTGAACTTGGTTTAGTAAGAACTGCTGAAGATCAAAGGAAAAGAGATGATGGATACAAAAATTTTGCATTCAATGTTTTAATCAGTGATGGAATTGGATTGCATAGAGATTTACCTGACACCAGACATTATCTGTAAGAAAACTTTTAAAAATGAATTATTTTAAATTAAATCAATTGAATTAAAATAAAGAAAATGAATAAAGTGACTGAAGTTGAATTGGACTTATAGGTTCAAATCTGATATTACTTTATGTATTTACATTATATAAATTACTATATTAACTCTTCATTATGATTCAGTATAGATTTATGAAAAAAATTTTAATTTAAAAAGTTAATTTTTTTTGAGTCTTGTGCATTAAAAAATAATCAATAAATTTAAAGTATGAAGGAAATTCAGTATGTGACATCTTAAAATACTTGATAATTTTCATGTTAAAGTAAAAAAATTATTTTATTCAAATTTTTTCATTAAGAAATTTTAGATTGTTTAAAACTATTATATATTTAATTTTTTATTGCAAATTAGCAATAATATAGTTTTATAAATTTAGTTTTAATTAATAAATATTTCAGTTTTTAAATTATTTATTTTCTCACAATAAAATATTTAAACAATAAACCTGGATGATAATTTGAATAATGATTAAACAATTGATATTGCAATAATAGGTTATTGATGTAATCATAATAGGTTAATCATGTAAAATTTTTTCATAAAATTAGCATTTAATTTTAAAAGATAAAATTAGCAAATAATTTATTTTTTTTAATCTAATTTTATCAGTGTCTTAGTAAAATACCAAAATTAAGGAATCATTAAGTTTTGTCCTTAAGATTAAATATTCTTTTTTTGTAAGAAGAAAGCACTGCTAAATTATTTATTAATTCCTACAGATAAACATGTAACAATCCTTGCTTTGTGTAACACTTAATTATTTATTTCATTCCCAAATCTAGTTTCATATAAAACTAGAAGATGTATTTATATTGTTACCAAGTTTCTAAAATCAAAATAAAATATCTGTATTTAGTTTTGTAATAAATATTTGTTTTTAGATGTAAGAGTAAAACATATAGTGAATATTTACCTGTTGCTAGTATAGTAATTTGCTTTTATAATGAGCATTACATGACTCTTCTCAGATCTATTCACAGTATTTTAAATAGGACTCCTTCACAGTTACTTAAGGAAATTATTTTAGTTAATGACTTTAGTGATCTTGGTGAGTAAATATTTTTTTTAAAGAATTAAGAATAATTTTTTAATATCATTTTTTTAAGAATATTAATCATTCATTTCCATTAATTATTATTTTATTTTAATTCAGCTGGTCTGCATCATAATCTGACTGAATATATGCTTCTAAATCTTAAAGATAAAGTTAAATTATTTAAAACAAAAAAAAGATTAGGATTGATTAGAGCTAGAATGTTTGGAGCTAGAAAAGCAACTGGGCAGGTATTATTGTTTTCAATTATTAAAATTATTTATAATGATATCAATATGATATGATCAAATAATATCTTATAAAATAAAGATATTAAAATGTTTAATGTTTTTCATTTAACTTACCTTAGGAATTTGGATTTGATTAATTGTATTTTTAAAAAATATTGATCATTTTTTTAAATTGAATTCTCAAATTAAAATGAATTTTGTTAACAAGGAGTATTTAATTTTTAATTTATTAAATTTAGATTTACATATGCATTTAGGAATCAAGATTTCTAAGGAAGCATATAATTAATGTAGAGTCTTTATTCAGAAAACAAAATTCATTAAAAAATATTCAATAGAAAACTGAAATTCAAACAATTTTTCAAATAGTTGTGCAAAAAAGTAAAGTAATTGAATTTTGTCTTTATATGAAAAGGTAAAATTTCAATTCTTATTTATAGAAATAGTTCTAAAGAAAATATATTTATAAATAGAAAATTTTATCAAAAGTATTTATTAAAAAAATAGATTAACCTTTGTTATACAAATTAATGAAAAAAATTTCTCTATAGATAAGAAATATAAGTAAATAATAAACTTATATTTAAATTTAATGAAGTTCAAAAAAGATTTTTTTATTTCCTAATGGCCAGATCTAAAATTTTTTTAACAACAAAAATTAATATAGATACTCAGTCAAAAGAATTTATTATTAAAAGAAATATTTATTACCATTAACATGAATTTGAAATGCATTTAATTATTTAAAGATTAAATGGATTTTTTTTCAGGTTTTAATTTTTTTGGATAGTCATATAGAGGTGAACACTGATTGGATACAGCCATTATTAAGCAGAATCTCAGAATCGAAAACAAATGTTGTAGTTCCTATTATAGATATAATTAATGCAGACACTTTTAAATATTCATCTTCACCTCTTGTTAGAGGTGGCTTCAACTGGGGTAATGAATAGATAACTAAAGATTTAAACTGATGTGTATTAATTTCAGTAAAAATACACAAAATACTCATATTATCCGTATTTAAACATTATAGTGATTCAAATTAACTAAGAAACTATAAAGAAGCTCTAAGAAACTATTAAACAATTCATCAATACTAAAAGATCGTTGATAAGCTTTCTATTTTGTAATATACTACTTTAAAATTTCCTTGAAAATTTACCAGCTTCCATATTCTTTGAATTCAGTATGATTGATTAGTACAATTATTTTATTTGTGTAATGTTATGCTATTATTTAATAATGTTTTTTTTTAACTTTGAATGTCTTTTGATTGCCAGATTTATTTATTTTTTAATAAAACAATGGTTTGATAAATTATGAAATTAAATGTTATATTATATTTGTTTTTAATAAAATTTTTTAGGTTTACATTTCAAATGGGAAAATCTTCCGAAGAATACTTTAAAGCGTGACGAGGATTTCATCAAACCTATTTTGACACCAACAATGGCGGGAGGCTTGTTTGGTATTTATAGGGAATATTTTAAGGAATTAGGAGAATATGATCCTGGAATGAATATATGGGGAGGCGAGAATTTAGAAATATCTTTTAGAGTAAGTGTGCAAAGTTTGGAAACTATAAGTGAAATTAATAACTTTATACAATTCAATCATGATTTTTTTTTCTTTAGATTTGGATGTGTGGAGGTAATTTAGAATTAATTCCATGTTCTCGTGTGGGACACGTATTCCGCAAAAGAAGACCCTACGGATCTCCGACTGGTGAAGATACGATGACAAGAAACTCATTAAGGGTAGCCAATGTATGGATGGATGATTATAAGGTAATATAATGGACAAAGATTTCCATTGATTCTAATTATTTATGAACATTATTTAATAAATTGTTTTCTTGTAGGAATATTTCTACAAACAACATCCATATGCAAGGAATATGCCCTTTGGGGATATATCAGAAAGATTGAGACTTCGTAAAAATCTTAATTGTCATAATTTTGAATGGTACTTACAAAATATTTATCCTGAACTTATATTACCGACCGATAATGAACAAAAACTTAAGAAAAAATGGAATGCATTAGAGCAGCAAAAGTTCCAGCCTTGGCATTCAAGGAAAAGAAACTATGTTGCTCAATTTCAGGTAAAGCTTTTATTGTATATTAGTATAGTGAAAAAAGATTTTGAATTTTTATCGTTTTTAAATTATTGATGAGAGTACTTTGTTTTGAAAATTACAATTGTTTTTATCTTCATAAAAAGTTCATTCGATTAAGAATCGTATAGATTAAAATCCATATAAGAAGCATAATTAAAACGAAATAAAAGAAAACGTTTTTCAAAGGTGAAATTGGGTTTTCTAAGTCTTTGTTGTAGTCACTACTGTGAAATTTGTTACATTCTTCGTAGTGGCACAAATTTTTTTCTGTTAAAGATACAACATCTGATTGTTCAACAAATTTAGAATCCAATGACGTAATGCTCCCTTGAGAAATACCTGGATTAACTAATTTTGTTTGAATGTATGCAGTTTGTAAGGACTGTAAAAAAAATTGGTATAATTTTTTAAAAAATTCATAACATAAAATACAGACTAAATGAATTCATATTTACCCTGAGCGGATCGTATGGTCGTTTATCTTCTAAAGATAAGAATGAACCTCTGATAGAAGCTATATTATCCATTTCTATTTGATGTTTTTGCTTCTCTGAATTTTTTAAACTGCTTCCAATATGTATTATTTTTCCAGCCATTGATTATCTGTAAAAGAATTTTATTGCGATTGTATTGTTTAAATAGAAAATATTATGAAAAAAATATTATTTCCTTTTAAATGTAAATATTTTCTAAATTTTTTTATTCGATGTTTATTTTATTTATAATTATCTTTAATTTATATTATTTCTTAGAACATCGAACCGATTTTTTTCGAAATCATATTTCACTATTAATAATGCAAAATAGAGGTCTTATTTCATTACATTACGTTAACTGCATCAATTACAACATTAGGTGTTAAAAGTAATTCTTACTTTTCATTCTAAAAAAATATCAAACGATTGAATTTGGTAAACTTATTATTAAATTAAAACTAATGTTTACAAAAATAATTTCAGTTTGCAGTCATTGAAAAATTGATTTTTTATGACTGGACATTAAATTTACTGACTTTAATATAAAAAACTTGCTTATATGTATTATATTAGGTTTTTAAATTAAAAAAAATTAATTTTAAGTCTTAGATTTACTCAGAAAAAAATATCCTTATTCACCATTTATTTTAAGATGAAATTTAGCATGATAGAAAATACATATGAAATATTTATCATCTATTTAAAAAATGTGCAATAGGTTACAAAATTTTAATTGAATTTATTGAAGCTTATATATAAAAATTAATGACCACTCCATGAAATCTTATTATGATGACTTGTTTAATCTTAAAAGAATGAAGTTATTTCCATATTAAAAAAATTCCTAATTATAAAAAATATTTTTCTAATTGGCTGTCCTAGTTGTCGTGTGAATAAGCAGTAAAATATTCCAACATAATTTCTTGTTTATTGATCTAAAAGTGACGAAGGAACAACAAATAAAAGGTTTCATATTTTTAAAATAATTTTAAGTTTTCAAATGTATTAGGCAATTACGCTTAATTTTTTGTAAAGGCGACATTATTTATTTGGAATATAAAATTTCAATTGTATCAATTGACAAAAAGGTACTAAACGATTTATAAGATAGTTTAGTTTTCTTTTCTTTAGAATATTTTATTTTAGGTAAATTTAGGAATATTGTAAAGTTTATATTACATAATAGTTTTAATGATGTTAAACGATCCCTCTTAAATTGGTGCTTAAGTTATTATTGTCAAAAAGACCATGGTAATATGTACAACATATATTTTCAACTTTATGCAAAATAAAAAAAGGGCTAATTTAAAAAATTAAATCATTGCCAATTTCAGATATTCAAAAATGATATTATTATAAAAACTTTACCTCTCATATGAGACATCATTTTAATAAGAGACATTATTAAGTATAAATTTTTTAATTCTGAACATTAACAGCGAAAGGAAAGATTAACTTAGAACATTGAATGATAATGTAAAAAATTACGTTTAAATTTTATTTTACTTTTTGTATCAAGCTTGTAATGTTGCGTAGTCTCTCAAACTAAATAGTTTCCATATGCTTCTTGATAATGACTTTCTTTAAGCAGTGTTAGGCTTTTTATAATTTACATTTACAACAATAAAGAGTTTTCAATCTTAAATTTAAAATATTTGAGGGATAATTGTAATTTGTATGTACAAAGTAGTGTTTATGAACATATATTGTACTTACGCAGATAAATGCGGCTTTGAATGTATCAGCTTGTAAAATACCGAAGGAAAATATAAAGAAAATTATAGGAGAGCAAAAACATTTACGGTCGAAAAAAAAACAGAATTATAGCCTACTCATAGTTGATATCCATGCCAGTTTCATTCATTCCTTATTCATTTCTACATGAAAAATTCCAAATAAAACAAGAATCTATCAGTAAAGTTGTAAAAGAGATTTGTTTCTCAGTGATGTGGGTCAAAGGTCGAAGTGCACACAATCTTATTTGTAAACACTATTGCAATATTTTTTATTATTCAGAAGCGCATCCAGGCTATAAAACAGGTGTTGCAGTTGTCATTTGAATAGGATACACTATTAAGAGTTTTACAAAATCCAAACTTCAATACGTACACTCTTAACATTTTGAGAAAAAATCATATTTGAATTGCTTTTTTCAAAGTTCATTTTCAATCCGAACTTCAAGGATAAAAGTAAGGTCTTAAATTATTAATTATTTACGATATTCAACTAAAGATGAACCAGTATTGATATATGAACATTGCAAAAGGAAATAATGGTCAAAAATACTTAAAGGGAATTCAGTGACAAAGTATGCTCATTAATCTCCAATTAGATTTTATGTCATTATTTATGTTGTTTAAAAAAATTTATATATTAATTTTGAATATATTAAACGAAACGGAAGTCATATAAATTTTTGAAAATTTCAGTTAAAGATTAATCAGTCACTTTGATTTATAAATGAATGATTCAATAGAAATTGATTCATTAAAAATTATAAAAAATGATTCAATAAAATCCATAAATAACTTTTACACAGAAATTAATTATTTGCCTTATATTTATATATATATATTATTTATTATATTAATTTATTGTTATACATCACACATATAAAATAATTATTGCAGATAAGACTATGGAACACGTCTTTGTGCGTAGGAAGTGAAAGAGATATTAAATATAAAGGCTCCCTTTTGGTATTACGACCATGTCTAAGGGCAAAGACTCAAATATGGTATGAAACCGATAAAAACGAGCTTATATTGGGAGGGCTTCTATGCCTGGACGCTTCAGCTGTGTATCCACAACTGGCCAAGTGTCACGAAATGGGAGAAGCTCAAGAATGGCTAATAAAAGCAGAGGTTCGTGATATTTTAAATGTAGAGTTTAGTAACTGACTCATCAGATTCGTTTGTGTACTTATTTTTGTTGAAGTAATAAAATATTTTCACGAAATCAGACTCTATTCATGTGAAATTCTCGTCTTCTAAAATGCATTTTGCTTATAGATATAAATTTTATTTAATTTCTCTCCAGTTATTAAATAATAGTTTCTAGTAAATTTTCATTTTTCAGAAGGAGACTTTGCTGTACAATACAGCCTCCGGCACATGCCTGGGTGCGTTGAGCCCATCATTCAAATCGTTTGTAACAATGGAATTATGTTCTAAAGAAACTAATGTGAAATGGGATATTATATATTTGTCATCAAAATAAAGTTTTGATCGGAAAAATATCCATTTATTTATTGACTTGAAATTTTATTTCAATGCAGTGAAATTAATACATACCGTTCCATTTGATTATTGTGAAAATCGGATTTATGTCTAATTTATTGATTTATTTATGTGTGTTTAATTTTTTTAATTAATTATTAAGTTTCCTTTATTTTTATGATTTTACAAGCAATTTTTTTAAGTCTACGGCTAGTAATTCTTTTCTGTTATTTTCTTTATATTTAATAAATTTACCTTAAATATTTACTTTCTGCATTAAAGATACATTCCATTTTACTCATTTTTTTTGAGATAATAGTTTATTTTTGCTACAAGAATAATAAAATGTGGGTTAAGAGAATTTAAATCTATAATTAGAACGATTAATGAATTACGGCCTAGTAATGAAAATTATTAGATATTTATCACAACATACGGCATTTAAATGGAGTTATTTTATTTATTGGCAAACAAGTGTATTTCATTAATTGGCAGATTTTGTTTTTTAATTTTACAATCATTGTCATTCCTTAGACAAAAGCAAAATTTGACATTTAGGAAAGGTATTATTTTAATATATTAAAATATAATAAAATAATATATTAAAATATTAATCTTTTTAACCCCTGTGGAATTGAATTTTAAAAAGTATAGATTTAATAAACTTTTCTGATTATAAAAGATATTGTTCGTAGTGTCCCACGGTTTCGAAGTCAAATTATGTTTAATTCATTATCTATAAAATCGTGTTTAATTCAAGATTGATAAAATTCAGTTCATGGTTAAAACATTTTCTTAACTTCTTCCTTTATTTTTTCTGAATATATTCCTTAAGAGAGCTGTAAGAGAACCGTACAATCCCTAAAACCAAGGTACTAAAAAATAGTAAAATTACTAAAAGGTAATAATAAGGGTACTAAAAAATATAAAAGTTATTTTAATATTTTATAAAAATTATAATGTAAAATGTTTTAAGTTTGTATGAATAGTGGAAAAGGAAGAAAAATACAAGGATTTAGATTCCTTATTAGTGAAATAGAAATGTCTGCTTTGGATTTCATTGTTTAGAAGATATCTGTACAATATATATATGTATTTGTTATTTTATGCAAAAGAAATGTAGTAATTTGGTATTGATACATTTTATTTTTTTGATTTTAAGTAGCGGACCTAAAAATTTGACGGCGAAATTCAGCTCTCTTGAAAGAGAATATGTAATTTTTAATAAGTAATTTTCAGCAGAGTAATTTTTATTATTAACATTCGTCTAAATTGAATTTCGCTCCTTTTAAAATTCATGAGATATTGTATTTCTTATCATTTTTTGCGTAAAATGCTGATATATTAAATTTTTTTATTTTCAAATAAGCGTGAGAAATAAAATATTTCATGTTTCTCATCACATCTTTAAATTTGCCTTAATAGTTGTCACTGAAGGAATTTTAATATTTATACAAAGATGTCCATTTTTGACATTTAACTTTCATTAACGGATCCGTGGTGTTTACCTTTCCACAATTGGCCATTACAATACCGTTCTGAAGAAGATAAGGAATTCAACTTCCATTTATAGTGTCACAGCAAATGGTCAAATTGGAAATTGAATGACTACAGTTTATTGATGAAAATATCATATCGCGCAATTTCGAAAAAAAAAATTATATGAATAAATAAATTTTTATCGTGAAACAACGTGAAAATTTGCTTCACAGCACTCAATATTTCAATTTCACATTTAAATTTAACTCGAATGTTATTTAAGCGAGAATCTAGAAAAATCCGACAATAGTTATAGTATCTTATTTCTCTTTTCATGAATTGTTCTACTGCGTTCCGACAGGTGTTGAAGATCTTGCAAAGAATATTTGGAGCAATTCTTGCTATTTCAGTTCATTTCGATTAATAAATTACAGAAATGTATTTATGTTTTGAAAAATTATTATTTTCGATATTCTTTGGGTATCTGGTAGAGCACTGATTAATAATTTTTTCTAAGGAAAAATTTTCACACGGCCAAAATTTACTAAAACAAAATACTTTGTATATTTTATGTTCATATAGTTGGAGATAAAAGTATGGAGTCTGTTGAAAAATTTTACACTTCATATCCATAAGTTATAGGTTAAAACTTCAGTCATTGCCAATTCGCTGATTTGTAAGTAATATGATACTTTACTAAATGTTCAAAAAAATTATGAAGTCTAAAGTCTGTGAAATATCAATTTCGATTCCACAATATAAACACATTTATGAAATCATAACATATGAATGAAGGTTTAGAATTAATAAAGAAATAAAATTATGAGTAAAAGGAAAGCCAAACGGTATTTTTATTAACACACAAGTTCCTAATTTTTGTTATTTTTGAGAAAAATATGAAGATATATAATCCTATAGAATGAGAAAAGGAGCCTTTTCGAAGGTTTCTTTTCTTTGATTTAAATTGTAATTTTTTTTTATTAAGTTGAATATATAATACACTATATTGTACAATAAAGAATTCGTTATAGATGAAAGGTGAAAGTTGAAAAAAACTGTGCACAAGAACAGGAAACGGAAGAAAATTCATTTTGCAGATATGGAGTTTCCAACCTCAAGGCATCAGGCGCCGAATCCCCTTGGGCAAGCCGAGGACCCATGAAAGCTAAAGGCAGTCTGCCGATCTGGGTGCGAGAAAGAATTCAGAAAATTTGTTCCTTGCAGTTTTTCCTAAATGCCGCTGCAGGGAAATCTTACAGCCTTGCGTTCTTAGTCAGCATCTCGAGGCGAGGACTTCGCAAGGCGTTCCGAGTAACGTTTTATCAAAGATATTTTTGCTTATCCGTTTGAAATTTTATTCACTTATGAATTTGATATATTTTTCAACTTTCTATACATTTATTTCATGATTCTGCACTTTTATTCCCGCGTTGATTCCTCACTTTAAGGCTGCTCTTTGAGTTCAGAAGTTAATACTTGTATTCTTTATTTAATTAGATCTACAAAATAAAAGCCGAGGTTGGTAAGTTATAATAATAGACATGTGAGAGAGTCCGTCTCAATGAAAACATAAATGGCAATCACTGTGAATAATTTTTACTTTATTCAATACTTTAAAAAACTCCATAATTGGATAATGTTTACGATTTTGATAATAACAATAAGAGAGTTGTTAAATATTTTCAGTTTTAATAAAGCCTTTAATTTTCATAAAAAAAATTAATAAAGAGAATATTTTTTTAATTGCAGTGAATATATGCGAATTATAAATATGAATAATTTTTGGAGGCAATTTCTTTTTATTTTTTTCTGTCTTGTTGGAAAAGTATGTGTTTATGGTAAGTCTTACAAATTCTGCATAGAAAATAATAAAAAGATTGCGATTGGATAGTATTATATATTGATAACTTAAAATTATATTTTCTTATTACCTAAGACTAAATCGATTTTAAAAATTGATTAAAGAAATATATTATTTTAAATGTTATTTGAAATTAATGTTAAAATAATATACTTGTTTCTAGCATGTTTAAACATTAACCTTGAAATGATAATTCGTGGCAAATAAAATATAAATTAAATTATAAAACAACTTAAAAAAGTTGTCGACATTTCTTTATTACAGATCAGTCCACTACCCTTTTAAAGTACAAAAGTTATAAAGTTCAATTTCCGAAATTACAAATTAAAAAAAATATATTATTTTATTTATTAAGAATAAAAATTTTGATTCCAAATTATTGTGCTTCAAAATTTTTTCCTTGTTTTATACATTAATTCATATCCATATTTATTTGTTTATTGATTTCAGTTAATATTTCACCATTAAAAATTAACTATTTTACTTTACATTCATAATATTACTGCCATCTTATGACAATCTCTTTCATATTAAACACCTGCGTTTGTAACTACAGATTAGCATTTTAGTAATCTCTTCAGCATTAATTAATACTATAACTTTTACTATCGGGTTATTTAAACAGATTATCTGTTTAAATTTCTTATAAGATCTAATTGGAACAATGAAATTTTTGTGATTTTCATAGAACCCTAAAAGAAATAGTGTTTTAATTATTTATAATTCCCATAATCGTAGTCACTAATCTCGAAGAACAGATTTTACATATCTACCTAATGGAGAACTTTTTATTTCTGAAATCTTTGTCTTGTTATTTTCTACGAAGAAAAAGCTGTCGCTAATGTGATTTTCTTTTAAGAGGTGCACACATTATTTCACCGAGGTATTTTTATCCTAACTACCGCATTTTTACTTAACGAGTTTAGTTTTGCACCCATAGAAACTAATGTAATATTAACAGTAAAGAACGGTATTTTAAGAAAATCTTTCTAGTTTGTAAAAGATTCATTTAAGTGCTCAATCGCACTGATGTTTTATTTCTTTTAACAGGATGGTTTGATAGTTTTTTTGGAAGTAGCAATAACAATGATAAAACTGACGACTGCGATAACATATTCGGCAGTAAAAACTGCGGTAATTACATTTATTACGTTAATAAGATTTTTAAAAAATTTTGTTTTTTAACTAATTTCAAAGTTCTTAATCCTCTGTACTTCGTCATTTTATAGACAAAGAGACGACTGCATTCAAAATGACGACAAGAAAAATTACAGAAACGCCCATCATACAAAATTTTAGACAGCCTTATGGTGAGATAAAATTTAATTCTTATAATAAGAAGGCCTGTTTTTGTTATAAAAAATATAGATTTCGAACTGGACTCTAATATTTACTTTTGTAATATATCCGTCAGCTATGATTAGGCTAAAAGAAATAAATTATTTATGCTACTTTTTACAACTTATTTATAGATCTGATATAATTTTAGATGAGTTTCAAACTACCAAAGACTTGGATTTCACGCCTTCATTATTTATAGATCCAAGAAATCAGACCGCAAAACAGGGTAAGAGATAAGTAATTGAACGACAATTACTTAATTATTGAAAAATATTTTGTATTGAAACTGTAATGCTGAAATCTTTAAACTCGAAAATTATCCGAAGACTGTTTAATTACCTACGGTTGTTGATTCTTAAGATGTTTCGGGTCAAATATCTTAATAATGTCTTTCTTCTGTCTAGAAGAAATTGCATAGTGTTGCTAACAATCTTAATATTGTTATTTTCAGATTTTTCAATGCTTTCGATTATTTTACGATTATTTTGCCTGTGATATGCCAGTTATGAATATTTTTTCTCATAAATTCATGATAATTCTTTGATTCTTAATTACCTAGATCTTTTTATAATAATAAATTTGATTAATACTCTTCATATAAACACCATCATTCATGGACTCAAAATAACAATGCACGGAACAGTAGTTTGTTAAAATCATTATGAAAAATTAACATCAAGTTTGTACTTTTAATATTTCTTAATATCTTGTAAATAATCAATTTGTATTCTTCTCATATGAACTCCATTATATTTATAGTTTTTTGCATTAATACTGTTTGCAAACGAGTTAAATAATTAAAAAATGTTATCACTTTGGTGTTTATTAGCTCCTTTAGGAGCTGAGCCTCTCTAACAACACTTCGGCTTTATACTTTCAAATTTTTATTTATTATACAATATTTATTTCATATAAATATGTATTTTTGTTTACCTTTTAGATCATAATTGTGGGCTTATTGATAGAAAAAAATTCTCTGATAGTGGGTCACTATTAGTAATAATTTCTCATGGATTAGTTTCATCAGCTTTATTTTTTTGTGTAATGAATTATTTTACCAGATTTCGTAAAGACTGCATATTAGCTTTCTATGTTGTAAGTTGATTTTATTAAAATGTCTCCAGACCAGGAAGTTGTAATCCAGTGTAGAGATGAAGGAAATACTCGACTTCCAGTATATTGGAGCAGACCCGGTAATAAATCTCTACCTGAAAATGCTACTCATCATAATGGACGTCTAATAATTCGAAATATTAAATGCGAAGATGGCGGTGATTATATTTGTCATCCTGTTAAGTATAAGTACAAAAAGTACTCTTCCGTTTCCACAGTGGAAGTTATATGTAGTAAGTTACACTTCTGATTAATATTTAATGACACAAAGAAAATTACATGGAATTTAGTAGCAAGTAGTTGTGTTTAGAAAATTTTTCATCAATCTCTTTCCAGCCGATATATCATTAAAACGATGAATATTAATAATGTTCTGAATACTGTTATTCTTAGATATTAAGCATTAAGAATAATGATTTCTATTAGAGATTAAATCCGAAATTAGATTGTAGATAGATATTATAGATAGATAGATAATCTAATATTAGACATTAAAATATTAAGAATACTGTTATCGTTAATAAAGATATTTTATATAAAACAAAGCAACATGGCCAAAGATGGTTAGTTTCAATTATACTTTTCCGTTGCTTTTACAGCTCAAAGTGGATTTATGTTCCGCAACATTGATTCTGACGTCATATAAATTGAGTTTTTAATTTTCTATTTTTTAATAAATATTCATAGCGTTATCAGTATTTTACAAATTAATGAAAATATAAATAAGTTCCATGAACGGAATAAAATTTACAGAATAAAATAAGAATTTTGATTCGCTAAACGTAAAACATTAAAAGCAGGAAACAAGTTTCCGATTAATATCCGAATTTCCTGTATGATTATAGGATTAACCAATTAAAAAAGTAACGCATTTTCAATGAATTTTTGATTCATTATTTATGAATCCATCAATTTTATAAAAATATTACGGTTATTTTATCTATCAACTTTTTAAAAATATTACGAATTTCAAGACGTTACATTTAAAACTTTCTTAGCGAATTGATGTACAAATTTACATTGCTTTTAAAAACTTAAACTGTATATTAAATGTATTTTTCATATTGGTAAAGATAATATTAACCATTAAAAATCTTAAAATCTTTTAATATTCTTACATTATTTTGTTTTTTTAATATATTTATTACTTAATTTTTATTTTAAAACAATCAAATCTTTTGATGTTTGTTTGCCTGTGTCTTCGGATATCTGTTGTATAAAATTTTTTCTTATAATTTATTATGAAAATATTTTTTTTGTAAAATCTCTTGATTCATATTGGGTGATATTTTTAATGCGATTTATTTAAAATTTATGATGTAAATAGCTTTTGCGAAATTAGCCGTTTTATTGCCTAGATGTAAGTATTTTATTTGCGTCAATTTTTTCTCCTTCAATTTTTACGTTTTATAAAAGGTTATTGATCTCATTGCAACTTATAATAAAAATTTATTTTTTTTTAATATAATAAAAATTGCGTAGATATGAAAAATTGTGATAGGGACAAATATCATTAGAACAGTCAGGAATAACTCGCCTCTTTGCTTCTTTAAGTGTTTTAAAAATAAAATAATTATATTTTAGATATCACACCTATCACTGTTGCAACGGCTTTAATGCCTTACACACCTTCACCCCTTAACAATGTTCAGGCACTGCCTTGTAAGAATTTCACTGTCAACGGAACATGCTGCCATTTAGAATGTAAAGCTTGCGGTAAGTTTGTTTTTGTACTTAATATTGTTAAATCTAAATTGCTTCTTTGGATAGAATATTTTCAATTGTATTTTTTCATTCTATTTATCTTTCGAACAAGTAACAGCAAAATCGACATCTCATTGATATCTTCACTTGTGACAATCGAAAATCAATATCTAAATGGATCTGATCTCCTCAATGAGGTTACAGTGATTTTTTTAATCGTTCAGATGAATTATATGGCGAACAGTTAGTTTACACCCTAGCTTTATGCATATAGCTCATCCAATTATTTTATGTTAATAAAGGAATTTGTTAGTTATTAGATTTCAAATTTTGCTTTTAATATGTTACAAAGAATTACATAAATTCATAATTTTAAGTAAATAATAAACACATAAATTCATAATAATTAAGTAAATTATACGTTTAAGAACGCTAACTAAATGATCTCCAAGATTTTATAAAATCCAGGTTTAACTTATATATCCTATTAATTTTTTATATCAATATTAAAAAAGTGCGTTGAGCTGGGAATTTTATTTAAATTGCAAAATTTAAAAGAACTCGATAGTTTTAAATATCAAGTTGGTGGTTTTATTAAAAAAACGAATTTCTAATTTAACCAACGAAACTATGTATTCCTCGTAAGAATTTCGCAAAGTTATCAAAAGGAAGCTTCAGGTTAGGTTCAAATTAATATTTTTTAATATAAAAAGTCTAATTTAACTCTAAATTTATAAAGTTTAAATATTTAAATGTTTCTACGGTAAATTTAAAAGTCCTGTTTTACTAATTTTTTCTGTCCACGTAATTTTTGAAGGGCCCAAGTGCAGATCAGACCAGTTCCAATGTGCGATCGGTGAATGTATAGATAATGAAAAATTCTGCGATGGCGAGATCGATTGCTCCGATGGCACTGATGAAAAAGATTGTTCTTGTAAGTTTTTCATTTTTATAGTAAAATGCTGGCATCGTCGCCAGAGGTGCAGAGATTCATTCTTCCATCATTCCAGATCCGCCTGATGATTATTTTTTCGCAATGCTTTATTATTATTCCTTCAAGATTTTTATCCAATCTTGGGAAAATGAAGCTTTCATGAAGATCGGGTATCCGAGATAAAGGCAGGAATCGAGCCTCATCCGAAATCTGCGGTTCTGACACGTGCCACATGATCATTCGACCGACTAATCCTATGGCGAAGTCTTTCGTGGCAAATTCTTCGGTCAACATCACGAAGAAGAGAGAGATTGCCAAGACTCTTGCTGACCTTTTCCACCGCTCCTTGAAATGAGTGAGACACTCGTAGAAAACGGTGAAGAGTCATGGCAAGCATGGATTTTACCAAGCTGTGGAGAGCAAAATTATCACAGCGTCCACGATCAATGTCCGATATTCACTCATCTTTTTTTTATGACGGGAAAAAAAAAAATTCATTAAAAAATCCCTGCAAGCCCGCACCGACAGGGAGTGTCGGGTTATTTTTCCGCTAATATTTTAATCACTTAATTACCTCCCTAAACTCTCTGTGTAGTGATACTTGCAAATTGGAGGGACTACAGAATTTTTCTTTTGCTTTTTATGGGGACATGCATGAGGTTGCATCGAAGCCTGTTCCGACGATCGCTACAACCGCAACATTCTGCCGTGAGTTCCCGTCGAATATTAACGTGTACGTGAATAATTAACTAACATGGTACGGGCAAAAAAGGTAGAGAAAGCATTTGCGATATCAGTAGCTAAGTCCACCACGGCGGGATTCTACCTGGCTCCGAAGGACGGGACAGATTCCCTCCGACGTCCAGACATTGGCAGTGGAGGCCAAATCTGCAAGACTAAATGGTCTGCCTCAAATTTTAACTCCAGGTTCGATTTGCGCAAATGAGGCCATATTCCTTAGAGGTCAACACATATTCCTCACACTTCTTTTTCGGTTACTTTTTTCGTGTTTGAAGCAAACATTGATACCAGTCGTCGGCCATAGCGCTCCTGCTTTTCTGTTTGCAAGAAAGCACTATGCCTTGGCTAAAAAAAAGTTTCTTCAAGATCTTTTCTTCCAATAGACGTTTGGCTGTTTTGCCAAGACAGATTTGTCAGCACTTCTTTTTAGGCATGGTCTTCCCTCCTAACATTGTTGGTTATATCTTATACTTCGATTGCCTTTTTCATTTTCAGATTCGTGGCTTCCGAAAATAACAATGCTGCCCCAAATGAATGTTGAACTAACTTGTTCGGATCCTCAAACGGTCACCGTGACTGACTCCACATTGGAACTACAATGCGCATTTGTCGGGTATCCAATCCCAACAATTAAGTGGAAAAAATATGAAGGGCACGTGCCATCGAAATGCCTGCAGTCATCGCTGAATGGACATGGTATACTAAGATGTCCAAGTTTCCAGGTGAACTATATTTTATATTTCTCAATCAACTACAGTTTTGCATAATTGGCTGTCTAACAAATGGAAAAAGATGAAAGTAAGAATTTCATGAAATTATTAAAATTTTTTTACATCCCTTTTAAACAAATTTTCGTACACAAAAAATCCGAGTTATATAAAATGCCAGTTTTATTTTTATGACTTTATCTATGCCAATTGCGACAATCTTTTATTTAACATGAACTTCAATTTTCAGTATAATATTTCTCGAATCTAATCATATTTTTCTTAATGTCCATTTTTGTCCGTTTTCGAATTGAGTGATTTTGTATGTTCATACAGTGAACACACCTCACTTTTCGAAAAAAAATATTCTTAATTTTGTATTATCTTACAGTGTAATAGTATGTTTCAAACGTAAGATTTTAAAACAATTTAGTAGAAATTATTGCTCCATTATTTATTTTCTGGAGTCTGATTTCCAAGATTTCTTCTTTCAGCAATCCGATCAGGGAGCCTATTCATGCGTGGCCGAAAATTCTAAAGGATCATCAGAATCTCAACCCAAATCTATAGTCAAGTGCAGCAATTTCTTTTCTTGCGATGGTTTTAAAGTCGTCGATGATCATAACATAGAAACGTGTTTAGAATGTTTTTGCTTTGGGAAATCGAATGAGTGCCAGGGAATCAAATCGGAGCTGTTGAAAAATAAATTAGAATTTCCAAAGATTATCGACACCGTTTTTATTGATGCTTCCGGAGAAATTTCCTTTACAGATCAAGTATATATATTAACGACATTGAGTGTATTGAATATTTTCTGTTTTTTGTAAAATTAAGTCTGAAATTAATTTCTTTCAGTTTTCTAGCGAGCAGATAAGATATTGTTCCGTACCGGAGGATATTCTCACATCTTACTCTTTTCTGAAGTCATATGGGCGAAATCTGAACGTACCGAGATACAATGGCAAATCAGACTTTTTTCCCAAAGCTCCTGATGTCATTATCGGAGTATGTATATATGAGCTTGCAGCTAGTTTATTTTTAAACATTTCCTTTTGAAAAGAGGCTATTTACTTTTTTCTATTATTACCATTTTATTTCTATATATGGAATGAAACAAAGTTGTCAGATTTTATGAGTAATTCATAATAACATAATTATGGACTTTTATGTTCTTCAAAAGTAAAAATTAAGTCGACTTTTTATTTTCTCATTTTAGAATAATGATATCGTATTAAAATATTCCTTTAACAAAATTTCTCATGTATCATCAACATCTGACATTCGCTTCTGGACAGGCCTTTGGTATCACAATAATGGCACTGTCGCTTCTAGAGGTGATATAATGAACGTATTATCGAACGTAAATTTGCTAATGCTCAGGTAAAGGGTTTTGACAAGTTGTCTAATAAATTTGATCTTATTTCATTTTAATTACTAGATGCCCTTGTAAAAAGGAAAAGCGTTTAAAAATGTTAGCAATGAGATATTTTACAGCTGACGTTAATAGGACTATTAGTTCCATTGTATATGAATATTCTATTTGGTTTTTTAGATGCGAATACGAAAAGAATGTTATACTGAATTTTAAAAACGAGACCATAATTTTAGAATCATCAAAAATAACAGATTCTGCTTATTCGGTGAGCTACGTGGAGAAATGTTCTTGTCCTAAAGGTTATGACGGTTTATCTTGTGAGGTAAATTAGATGGTCTTCAAGTTTTTTCATTTTTCTAAATTTACCCTCAACTAATGAATTTTATAATTCCAGAAATGTTCACCTGGTTATCATAAAAAAAATGTTGGTACGGGTTTTATTTGCGAAGAGGATACTTCATTGACTTTATAGTAAGATAGAATGTTTATTTTTATGTAAATTAAATTTATTTTGCTCCTAATTCAATTTACAAATTTGTGTTCAGTCCATGTAAAGACGGATACACCGGAAAATACTGTAATCAATGCGATATTATGAAAGCATATTACATGAATTCAAAGGGATTGTGTGTGAAGTCCAGATGCAACATGAGAGGCTCCTTAGGTTTATTTCCAGATGACAATGACAAATGCTTTTGCAAAGTTCGTACTTTTCATTTTATTCAAAATCTTTAAATCATATAAATAGAATCAAAATTAAAGTAGATAAATTGGAGTAATGTCAGTGGTTTATTACATTATGTAAATGAAAAGATGAAATTATGATTTACTTCTTTACTACCGAAAAATTTATCTCTTTTCAGGCGAATGTTATGGGCGATTATTGCAATAGCTGCAAACCGGATTCCTTTAATATGGATGAAACTAATCCTGATGGATGCAAAAAGTGTTGGTGCAATAACGTTTCCGATAAATGCAATAGTTCTAATTGGTATAAAACCGAAATTTCTAGCACTTCTCTTGGAGGTTATAATGCATCAACCGGGGTAATATTAAAATATCGCTAACGTCTAAATTTTTTTTCCGACCATAATTTATTCATTTTTATAAATTTATTATTAAAATTGTAATCACATTTTTCTCTGTTTCGGCATATTTCTGTATAATCTTAAATGGCAAGTTGTGCCGGTGAACACTTAGAAACGCGTGCATTTAGATAATTTAAGTGATATGCAAATGTAAGTACAAAGTGGGATTTCAATTCTCGTCTCAATCACTTTTAATTTTTAACTATCATTGCAAGTTTTATCCCTTGCATAGTAGAAGAAAATCTTTAATTTTCTTGATGATCTAGAAAATAAACAGTATTTCCATGTATTATTATATTTTATATTATATTTTTATATTTTACTATTTACATAATACATATATATATTTATATGATTATTATATGCTTTACATGTATATGTTAAATATATCAATAAAGTTTTAGATTGAAATTTTTATCCGCAGAAAAATTTTTGGCTACTTCCTTCAGAATTTACTGGTAACAGACTTACATCTTATGGAGGGTTTCTTCGCTATGCAATGAAATACCTGCCAAATATAGAGAAGCAGCCCAATGTTCTTGCTGTAGAAATTTTAAGTGTAAGTAAGAATAATTGAGTTCTGTCATTCAGTTAAGTTTTATTTATTCACTTTCTTGCACAAAGATTCAGGGATTCATAGATTAGAGTTAATAACACTTAATATTCAAATATTTCAATATTTTTATGGTGCATAAAAAACATCCATTTTCTTTTTTTAAAATATCAACCTTTTAAAAATTTTTATTTCAGGATGATGATACAACTCTGAAGTATCTAGACTTTAATTTGGATAATTCAAAGTCGGGGACAGAGAAAACCTGGAGCGTGCTAATAGAAGAACCTAACTGGCGCGATACTAAGGACAAAGTCGTAAGCCGTGGACAGTTGCTCAAAGTATTGTCAAATGTAAAAGCCATTTATATCGAATCTCCTTATCATCTAACTTCGGGAATGGTTCAATTGAGCATGGTGCAGCTGGACGTGGCTGAAGAAATTAGCAATGACTGTAAGTTTTTAATCCTAAATCTGTATGCTAACCATGTTAAATGAAAAATTGACGTTTTCCGTTTGGCTTATGAAATTATTTTTTTTAGTTAATTTGGACCTTTTAAATCCACAAGCGAATAAAGTTGAGCAGTGTTCTTGCCCAGAAGGTTACAGTGGTCTCAGTTGTGAGTCATGCTCCAGTGGATATTATAAGAAGAGAACTTCAAATTCATTTGAATGCGTCAAATGCGATTGTCTGTTTTGCGACCCAGAATATGGGTGCAGGGTGAGTTTGTATTTAAGTATGTTATTTGTGTGTCATACTTATCAACTATTTGTATACCTATTGAGCTGATCATTGCTGTAACTAACAGTTACATCATCACTAACATTTATTTTGTTGGATGGAATAATTTTTGTATTTCACATAGTGGTGAATTCTAAATTTTCTTAAATTCTTGAATTGCGCATAATGATAAAAATTTTTAACGTGAACATGCTTTTAGGATTGTAAAAGAGGTGAATATAATGATAATTCCGACTCTTCAGATCTTCCTAATTGCGTTAAATGCCCTTGCAATGGAAATGAAGAATATTGCTATAAAGACATTTATGACCAAGTAATGTGCATTTGCAAATTGAATTATTCCGGTCTTCGTTGTCAGAATAAAGGTAAATTATTTTTAGGAACATTCAACTGTTGTCTATATTTATTATGCTTAATTTCACTAAAGATTGAAATAGTATATATATATATATATAATCAATACTCACTGGTATTTCTCAGCATATTGCCTCAGTTCAGAATGTTGTAACATTTCGCTAATTTTAAAAAGTTAAAACATTTTAATTTTCTAAGCACTAGACAAATGTTAATAAAAATTAGTTTTTTTATTTGTAATCTAAACAAATTCTAAAGAGCTTGCATCATCTATGAAAATAATTCTCTGAATTTAATATTTCTAAAAATGTTTTTCCTAAAAGTAATGTATAGTAATTCCCAAGCTTATACTTCATGAATAATTATGATGATCATTCATATTATTTTCATATAATTGATTTATTATTCTTATTCATATCACAGAGATTACGACTCCATCACATCTAAATGTGAAAATATCGCCCATAAAAGTTAAAAATAAAAGAGCCGGGAGCGTGGTCACTTTCAACTGCTCGTATGACAGCACGGAAGATATGCAAATTGTATTCAAAAAGAGTTATAAGGACCCAATGGATAAAGTCAACTTTCCTGATTTAGGACAACAAATTGTGCATTCAACAATTAATAAGTTTGATACAATTAGTAGTGCTAATATTACAATTGATTTGAATCTGGAATTTGTGGAATGTTTGGTGTACAATACAGTCAGAATTAAAGTTGGTCATGTATTTGCAATAATTGAAGGAACAGGTATGAAGTAAACACGTCTCGCTTTCAAAAAACAATCTCATGTTTTTAACAAATAGACCTTTCAACCTTTAAGCCTATGAAATAAAATACTGCTATTAACCAATAAATTTCATTATTATTTACAGTAACAGACTTTGTCAAACCCATCATCGAAAACTGTTACGATGAGCCAAAACATGTAAGAGAAACAGAAGATCTAGATCTCATTTGCGAAGCTAGAGGGACACCAGAACCTGAAATTCAGTGGTACTTGAAGTTGGATAATTCCGTGCAGAAAGTTGACACCGTTAATGGCGTTCATTCCATAATGTCGGCGAATCTTAAACAAAACGGAACTATATATTTTTGCATAGCGACGAACAGTGTGGGAGATGATAAATGTTCCACACATATAATAGTACAAAGTTAGTGATCAGTAATTTTTTCCATTACATAAATGGTTTTAAAGAGATTAAACCAATAACATTTACTTTATTGGATAATAGAGAGATGCGATATAATATCTGCCAAACCCGAACATGCAGAAATTTATGAAGGCGAAAAAGTTCATTTTGTTTGCTCTACCACAAATAACTCATTAGTTACTTGGTCTAAAAGAGATGCTACACTGCCGTATAATGCTCAAGTTAGTGAAGGAACATTGGTTATAGACAACGTCCAATTAGAAGATGCGGGAGAATATATTTGCGAATCCAACACTCCTGATGGTCATATGAGTAAAACCGTGAAACTTTCTGTAAATATTAGGAGGTAACATTGCAGATTTTAACCTTATTCTGAGTTAAAAAAAAAAACAAAAACAGAGAAATCAAATATATAGTTTCAAAAAAGATTTTAAGATATTTGTGACTTAAGTTATTTTTGTTTAAAAACTGAAAAAAGTTGTTTTTGATTTAAACTAATTACAAATTATTAAATAGATGCAATTTCTCTATTTGATTCCAAAGAAAAATTTAATAACTTTTATTAAATTTTTAATTTTGAAATTTTTTTGCTTTAATTTTCAATAAAAATAAATGATGCATTATAGAATTTACAAGACACTGATCAACCAAATGTTTGGTTGTTTCTGAAATCTTTTTTGAAAACCCAAACAATTTGAATTATGTTGGTTGCGTTACCACAAAAGATCGCGATTCCCATATTGAAATTAAAATTCATTAAATGTGAAGGTATTAAAGTCAAAATCCATGAATATATCATAACTATTTAGAAATATTCCAAATTGAATTAATACATTTTAACATTATATTTTTAGCATACCGCCTACAGCAATGATCTTGGATCAAGATCTAACGTTGGTGAACGGGCAATATTATGAAATAAAGTGCGTGGGTTCTGGACAGCCAAAACCGGTTATTTCTTGGAGTAAAATCTTGGATAATTTGCCCATAAATACATACGCATCAGATGATACATTGGTTATATCTTCGGCAACGATTGAACACACGGGAATCTATGAATGCACAGCCAAATCGTTCTTGGGCAATGCTACCAGCAGAATTAGCGTCAATGTGATCGAAAAACCAGAAATCAAAATAGAACCGTATTCGATCAACGAAGTGGTAAGGGGCGGAAGTTTAAAGCTTCGTTGTGCAGTTACAAAGGGAACGCCTAAACCGAAAATCTTTTGGTCGAAAATTAATGACTTTTTATTTTACGTTGAGGATGAAAATTTAAAGTATGCAAGCGTTTTAGAGAAACCTATTTATTAATGGTTTGACAATGGAGACTGTTTCTTAAGCACATTGTTTTTAAGGCTGCAAGATGTTGAAATTAAGGATGCTGGAAAATACATCTGCCTTGCTAAAAATGAAGCTGGTTATGCAGAAGCCGAAGCCGAAGTGGTAGTTCTTATCCCGCCAACTGTAAAACTTGAACCAAGTGGAAGTTTGCACGCTTACATCGATGAATACGTAGATGTCACTTGCGTTACTAAAGGTTTACCACAGCCAGAAATTATCTGGAAACAAAAGACTTCTACAATTTTCTCAAAGCTTATTGGGTAGGAAAAGCCAAAAAATGGAAGATTTAATTATAATCGAAATTACAGTGCCATGTAGATATACATATTTTAATTAAAAGTTATGGCAGACTTTCCATATTAATCGGAAACAATAAAACGCTAATATAACATGTTTATTGTAGAGAACCCAAATTTGAAACCAAGACGTTGGATCAGAAAAAGGAAAAAATCAGCATTAAAGTGACCGCAAACATTCACAGCATTACTTGCACAGCTGAAAATGAAGCCGGAGAAGTCAGCGAGTCCCTTTTAATTATCCCTAAGACCCGAGGATGGGTAAGTTAAAGTTGCTTAGAGCACCAGTGGAACCTTATAAGCAAATGAAAATTTTAGTAGTTATTTCTTCATGCGTTATTATCCGCATTGTGTGATACATTTTGCAAAAGTTTAATGAAAATAAATTATTGTTTCAGACTGGACCGGGACCTAAAAGTAAGTTTTGTTCATAATGAAGATCTGAAAATGCAGATTTCTCCATGTCTCTTTTAAAATATCTTTTCTTCAAGCTGAATCTATAAGGGCTGAGTTGGGAACAAAGGTGGAATTGATCTTCGATGTCTCCGGCGTGATCGAATGCAAGAAAGACAATTCTTCGTTACCGGGAGATGTATGCTACACAAGTGTAAGTATTAATTTCTCAAAATTATTTACCACCACCATATCCACTGAAATCTTCCTGTCGGCTGGCGTTTCGAAGTCAGAGATGCCATCATTCCGAAGATATTTTTTATTAGGAGCTAAGACAAAATATTTTAAAAGTAAGTCCTGTTTTAACGTTAAAAATTTTTGGTTTTCCAGAATGGATTAGAGATTTCTTTTGTGCAAGTACATCACAGAGGCACCTACAGGTGCCAGTTAAAAAAGGATCCTCTTCAAGAAAAATCCCTCATTGTAGCAGTCACCGGTTTCGTACATAAATTTAGCGAAAATCTTAGAAGCTACCTCATTTTGCCATTGACGCAAAAATCTGATAATTTTAGGGTCGAGGTAACTTTTAAAGCAGATCGTCCATCGGGTAGGTAGTTTGCATTTTTTTTTTAAATTTAAATAATTACACCTTCAAAAATTTTGCTTCAGTGGAAATATATAACGGCTGCATGTGTTTGCATGTGGAGATGAATAAAATTTTTAAATAATTACATCATATATTACTGTAGCAAGTAATTCTAAGGTCTACTCTCCGCGGTATCACTGATGGAAGAGTGGTTTTTTTTTTTCTGAAGGTTTGCTTCTGCTTAAGAAGAAGAATCACGAGTTTGTCATGTTCCTAAGCCGCAACGCCACACTGAAGATTAATCTTAAACATGCCCAAAAGGTGGTTCTACTTGAATCAAGAAAAAGCCTCAAACTTCACGTGTGGTACACTGTCGTCTTCAAAGCGGGATTAACTGGTAAAATTCACTTTAGACTTGGGAAATTTAATTTTAATTAACGGCTCTGGAAGAAACTATATAAGAAATTAACAAATTGCTTCAATTTAATAAGTTTTTAATATTCCTCGCATATGCCTCCCTACAAATTCTATAGTTAGTGGAAAATTATCGGTTTCAGGGGAATTATTTATTTACGACGAAGACGGGATTATAATGGAAACGCAATCCGCAGTGTTCAATTTTCAAATGAACTGGAATTTAAACTACAGCGATGAATTATATGTTGGCGGCATCAGCAACAAAAAGAGATTCTCGTTCTCGTCATTGACGTATCGTAAGCATTTTCAAAATCCAAGTGCAACTTATTTTGCCTAATTCGAAATTCATCCCTCATTTCACGTTCAGGTTTGTCATCGTTCGAGGGTTGCATAAGCAGATTAATAATGAATGATCACGAATACCACATGACGGAGGAGGGAAAATATTCCAAATACGTATCGCTGTGCAAGATGTGCTCTTCCTCCACGGATCTTTGTGCTAACATGGGAGTATGTCTAGATGCGCCAACTCAGTATGGATTCGTATGCGTTTGCGATGAGGTAGGTTCCGCGCCAACGTCAGATTTTTGGCTTTAAGAATTGAAATTCAAAAGAATGTAATTTCAGGATGAGTGGTTGTGTCCGAAGAGCTGTAAAAAGCAGGGATGTCAGATGAAGAATGATTTGTGCAAAATGATTAATCCGTGTATTAATCCGGAAAATAAATGCCTCTATGACCAGGGCAAATTAAGTTGTCGTTGTTCACCGGGGTTTTCGGGACTTACATGTGAAAAAGGTAAAGCCATTATTTAAAATAATCCTAAGAAAAACATCATCCAAGGAAGAACAATTCAAAATGATCATGTTCCTAGAGTTCGGAACGGGTTGAAAATATAATTTACTTTATTCGACATTTCAGACTTTTTTTTTTTCAAGGATTATTACCGTAAACCCTCAGAGTTGAGTTTCCAAAGTGTAAGACCCGAAGTGGCTATGTACTGTAAAACCGAAAAGAAATGAGAATGTTAGTTCTGAGATGAATTTCAGATAGCAAAACCAAGATATTTTAAACACATGAATCATTCAGAAAAGTTTTAAATTTATCTTTTGAAAAATACTTCAATTTTTTTTAACAAATAAAAGTTACAGTTATAAATTTGAATTTATTAATTAAAGCATTTATTTTATCCTATTGTTTATACCGTTCTCGACTCATTGCCATCGATTTTGGCATCATTCGTTTGCAGAATGGGCAAAAAAATTGTCTGATAAATATGAAAAAGAATTTTTTTTTAGAGATAAAATTTAATTTCCGACTCGAGGGCAATGGTTTCGTGAAACTTCCTCCGAGTTATTTGCCACGCCATTCACTTTTCCGACCTGAGATTATCGCCATAAACTTCACGCCGTCTGACTCGAATGGACTGCTGCTGTGGCAAGGAGATACGTATAATTACTTGTATTTAATGAGTGAGTGAATATCTTTTACTCTTCTATGAAAATGCACAGAGCAGATATAAATAGAAATCTTTTTCTGTTACAGTCAATAACGGAAAACTGGAGTACGTGTATTATAATCAAGGAAAGAATTTAACAGTAAGGAGCGATTATGATTTAAGGCTTAACCTCACTCACTACGTCGTGCTAACCCGAGCCAACAGCACAGTAACTATGAATCTCGATGGCCTAATTTTCAAAGGAAGTAATATTTTCACCACCAACAGAGTTCATGGTGACATTTACATAGGTAACTCGAAAAATCATTTCCTCGCTTCCCAGATTTCAGCACAATTCTTCACATCATTTTTTTCCTCCGCCAATCTGATCAGTTCTGTCTCATTTATCCAAGTAATGTTCTCTGTTTCCCGTTCACAAAGATAAAAATTTTTAAGAAGTACCGGTCACGAACCAAATACAGTTCAGATATGTAATATCTGACAGATATTATACAGTTCAGATATGTAATATTTCTGCATCTAAAAGAAGTATTCATTTCATGAGTATATAGAAATCCGAAACTGACTTTTTATCGGTTAATTCAGGAGGATTGTCGGAAAGCAAGATAATCGAATTATCGCCTGCATTACATTTTCTTCATACTAAGCCTGGCTACAGAGGCTGCATAGATTTTTTGGCCATCGGGGATGTGGGGAAATCGATTAATATAATGGAAAAAAACATCGTGAGCCAAAATATTCACAAGTGTGATCTGTTACTTATTTCGTAAGTAAAGCTTTCATTGTTCATATTAATGAATCGAAAAATTAATACTTCAACAAAACTGTAATTTTCTCTTTCTTGAGATAAAAAAGTTCTTATTCAAATAATAAAATATAAATAAATAAAAAGAATTAATAATTAATGATATCGTTTATTATTAATATTAATTATTTATTAATCATTATTATTATTAATTGTTATATGAAAATGACATTAAAATTTTTTTTACTTGAAAGCAGTTCGGAACCACACTAAATCTTTGATATAAAAGTAATATTCACTTTATTTGATCAATAAAACTGATGTTAGCCTGAAGCTTAAAATATGAGATATAAGTTTAAGACAAAAAAAGCAGGAAAAACTGAATGCCTAAAAATATAACTTTCATTTTTCGATTCTTTATTATGAACACAATCAAATGTCAATAAAGGCAAAATATAAATACCAACCAATATTATTCATATAACAAATATTTTTCTTTTTTTTAGTCAATCCTATGACTTAGTGTCACATGATTTGCAGTCGGAGAGTGAAGAGGATTCAGCAGAGTCAGAAGATGATCAAAACGATTACAAATGAATTTTTCTTCATTCCACTAACTTTCCTAACTTGGCCTCATCGAAGGTTTAATTATCTTAAGAAAAATATTTTTCTTAAAAAAATAAAAAAAAATAATAAATTGAATTGAAAATAGTTAAAATAGTTAAGTTACTTCTTTTAATGATGAGTTAAAATAATAAATAAATAAATAATTTCTTTTACCATAAACAAATGCGATATTTCAATTTTATTTACAACGTACAAATACAATAAAAACCGACTTGAGGAAAAAAATCTTTATCTTTGCGTGAAATACTCCTTTCTCCCTTATTTGACGTATCCGTAACTTTTTTTAAAATTCCATTTAAAATGATTTTAAAATTGTGTTGTCGTACCTTCATATGTTTCTTTGCTTAACTTTCTTTTAGAAATCTTAGAGAAAACATATGGTTTATAAAAATCAGTCAACCAATTTTTTCTTTCTCTTTTTACGAAACTTCGCCTTTTAAATATTATTGCACATTGTTTCTTTTATAAATCCTGTATAAGCAATTCTATTTTAAAACCATTTCACTAATTTTATCAACTGGTGCATTCAATAATTCCAATAGCAATTAATTGTTTGGTCGTAAGAAAACATTAAACTACGAACATGAAATTTCAAAAAGATCTTCCCAGATAAGTGATTTGATGAGATTTGTCAGTTTCGGAAGGTTGAGTTGTAATTTCAATAAATCCTAGTTTAGTGTAAAACTCAAAAATGCCTCTATCTCTCGCATCAATTGCAACATATACGCCGAACGATCCTGAAATTAAAGTTGAAATTAAAAGCGAAATTTCAGGTGGATACCTGATTCTGAAATTCAATTCGTTTTAATCATACCGTTGGCTCTCAACGCCGCTAATAAACAAGCCAATAGTCTTTTTGCAACACTTTGATCAGCGACGGAGGCCAGAACTTCGCAGATCATCACGGACGAATGCTGACTGTGAACGGGTTCAGGAGAATGGGAATTAAACTTATGGAAGTATTCTATCATTTCCTGTAAAAAGAATAACATATAAACTATCATGTATTTGTTGATTACCTTCTCTAAATTAGAATAATAAAATTATCTCTTCAGATAATTATTAGTGATACTATTAAAGGAGTTCTTATATTTATGTTTTTTAGTTGTAACTTTACCTTTAACTTAACATCTATGTCATCTTCAGATAGTGGATATTTTTCTTTCATTTTTCCAATAAAGGATTGTTGCAATTTCTTTCGATACTGCCTCGAATCTAATGCGGCTACGGCAAATCCTACTATTTCAGTCTCATCTTCAACGACTAAACATAACTCAGATGAAAGTTCCAGGTAACCTCCGATCATTCTGAAAATACATAAAATAAATTGTTATTAATGTACGGTTTAAATGTGACAATAAGACAATTGTTTTTTAATTTATTTTAACTATGAACTAGAAGCTTTCAATCAATACATAAAAAGGATTTAATACTAACTTGGGAATAGATATACTTTTTTATACTTTTTAAAAAGAATACTAACTTGTCGCCTGGAAGTAACTTCAGATGTTCAGGAATGTCTATCACACAACATGTTTTACTACAAACAGTATAAACTTGATCTCTATCTGAAGAAATATACGGTCTAACGGTGTATATTTTACTGCTAGGAACTTCTGGGGCTTTGTACATAAATAAGTCTGTCCCTGAGTCAACGGGTAATAGCCTCTAAAATTGAAAAATAATGAATTATATGAAGTATTATAATAGTATTATGAATTATATCAATATTATAGAAGTATTGGCATACAAGTATTAACAAATCTAAGAAACATTCATTCCCACCTGCAGATCTGCGGTGAGACCTCCTCGGAATACCCACGGTTCTTGTTCCCCGGACATGAAAGCTTCCTTCCACCCTTTAGAGAACCCTACAAAATCATATGCCGGACATTACTAGATTGTTGTAACGATTATTTGCCATTTAATTTTACAATCGAAATTAACAAATTTTCATATCCTTTTCGCCATTCATTCAAGATGCTAAATGGATTTGCCTAGGTCTAAAAGATGGAGTGAAAATTTCTTGTCGAAAAAAATAAAAAATTTTCAATTCGTTAAATATTTATGAAACACCTTACATTATTTAAAAGTAACAAATATGTAAATTATAGTTTTTTATGGCATTTTTATGAAAAATTTAATTAAAAAATGTAATTTAATAATAAAACAAATTAAAAGTTTCAGAAAAATTAATTGATAAGATTTAAAAAATTATAGATTGACATTAATTTGAAACACGAAATGTTCACTCAATTTTTTACCCTAATCTTAGACATTTTTGATTAACTATCTTGAATACATATAAAATGAATAATGCAAATTTGAAGTCTTTTGGATAAAAAAATGGAGTTTCAGTTTTATTATAATTTATACGAAAATACATTTTATTTTAAAGAAGTAAATTTTTTTGTATGTGTAATAAGGCTTTCTTTACTTTGAGCAAAGAAAACGCAAACAATTTCTCAAGAAAAACCGGTGAGAACCGTTTTTTTGAGGCAATAAAAAACTTTTTAATATCAAACTTTCATAAAAGTGACACAATAAAAACTCAAAGCTCCCTAAACTCATAAAACTGAAAGCTCCGTAACATAGTAAGCCTACCGGAAGGTGGGCTTGGAAAGAAATAGTTTAAGAAAAACAATGAATTGTGGAATCAAAGATTGATATTTCTTTTACCTTGTATTATAATTAAAAATTTTGATTTTTTAAATCAAAAATAAGATTCTCTTCATGCGGGGTAGATTTTCTAATTTGCATTCAGAATAAGCTTTTTGCCTACCTTAATAGAAGGATAGGCTATAACAGAATTAAAACTGAAAACTCCCTAAACTTATGTAGAAAATGAGAAAGTTTCATATATTAAACATAATGTCCTAGAAAAAGTTAATATGATTCAGGAGCAAATTTCTCCAATACAAATAGCTTTGCAAGTTAAAATTTGAAAGTTACGAAGACTAAGACTAATTTATTGAGCTTCTCTTGAAGACTATATAGATCGTTCACCATTCCATGCCTATAATGACATGGACTTCAAATATGATTTATAATTATATGTACATAAAACAAATCAATTATTTTCATAAAACCAATCATTCATTTACAAATAGACTATTAAAACGTTTTCAAATCGTTTCCAACCATCCCAAATAGATTGATGAAGTTTACGGTCCCTAATATTATCCTATCTAAAAATGAATTTCTTCATCTATATGAAACAAAAATAATTATTACTCGTCTCGAAGCTTTTTCATCTGGTGATTTGAATCTGTAACCAACTTAATTTGACTTAAAAATTGTAAAAACAAGGACATTTCATTCGAGCCAAACATTTTAACTTAATTAGTTTAAAAAACTAATTAAGCTTACTAAAATATTGTTCAAGAAAGAATGAAAAATATTGTTGAACTTATATATCAAAAAAGGCGTTGGAAATAACTGGAAATGAAAATAACACACTGATTGTTAGATAACATGTCACCAAGAGCATTGTTTCCATTGTATTAATTAATAAAATCAGTACAACTAATAACATTTATGAAACATAAATACTGTTATACAAAAAGATCTTGCCATTTAAACATTACGTTTTTAATCTTTTGTCCTTTAAAGACTTTAACCCTGTAATGTTTTTTTAAAATTGCTTCAGCCTTTAAAACTGACACATCTAAATTCTAGCTCAAATGTCATGTCCTTTATTCAGCTTATGTAACAAAAATTGCGCTCTACTAAATATAAGCATATTTACACGCACCATAATTAAATAAAAGAAGTTAATTTCAGAATTTCGTGTGAAATATTTTTTTTGATTCTAAAATTTTGGATACGTGTAAATATACGACGCAAAACGCTTTATAATGCAATTTACGCAAGCCGCAATTTTTTTTTTACCAACACGTACATGTATACTGTCCTAATGTGTATGTTGTCACCAATCGAGGAAACTGTCCACCAGCTGTGAATCAAACAATAAAATTAATTAATAATTTTTTATTAATACATAAAACTCTAACAGGTTCTGACAGAAATTTCTTTCTTATAATTTCTTTGGTATTTTTTTTAAATAAAAAATTTTTTCAAATCAAAAAGCATTCTTTCCGTATTTCTAGGGAAATCTGTCCTAATGTAAATCATCAGCTACAATGTTTAAAAAAAATGTACTAAGAGATTAAAACGCTATAGTTTTGAACCGTATGCCCTTAAAAACGCAAGCAATCTTATTATCATGAAATTAAAATATGAGAAACAAAGCAAAAGAATTAGCTTCCCAGGTAAAATTGAAGATAAAAAATTATATGCCATAGCTGTACGCCAAAACGCAAAATGATCAACGCAGAACGCATTTTTTTATTATAAAATTTATTTTTTCGCTATTAATGTATAATCACTTTATCGATTATAACATAGCCCAGGATGATTTTAAGAAATAAGTTAATTTAAACGTAGCAGGGAAGTTTTTTTTATAAATAAAATTTATTTTATATGTTAACCCTCCTCTTTCTGGAAATATTTCTAGTAAATTATTACTATTAATTTTTTTTATAGAATAAGTTATTCTGTATAACTGAAAAGTGTATATGAAGAAATACATAAGAAAAACGCAGCAGCGCATCTTCTCTCACCGAGCCATTTCACATAAGAGTTGAGAAGGGAGACGACACCCCTCATGTCCCAGACATAAGGATAGAGATCATACAGGAGCTCTCTGTTAGCGCAAAACGTAAGTCGTTGAAATAAAGTGTTTACACTATTCGTTGTTTCTTGAAACTTCTTTGCCCTTTCATACCATTCTTCCACCTACCAACATTAAAAAAATTTTTTATTAATTTTTATAATTCATTTCTGAAAATAAAATTTATAATTCATCATTGATAAATAACTTGACTTCTATAATAAAAACAATTTGTGCGGATTTAAAACTATGAAATCTAGGAAAGTTTTAATTTTTCATTGGACAATAAAAAAAATTTTGATACATTAATATACTCTCATTTTAAATTTTAAACTGTTAAAAATTCATAACGTTGGAAAAATCATGCCTAAAAATTTATATTTTAAAAAATTTATTAAAATATCACAAAAGATAAACTTTATTAAAAAAGTTTTTCTGATAAGGAAAATTGTTTCAGTTTTACAAAATAAAAATCAACAGCGGTGCAGTTGAAGGATGTATGAATAATTTTACACTTAAAAAATAAAAAAATTTTAAATGTGTATGCAAACATTTGTAAAAAATTTATAGCTATTCTTATAAATTGTTTATAAAATTTAATTTGATTAAATAAAAATAATAGAATCTATATTCATGATATAAAAATCTATCAAGAAACAAATTCCATAGAGCAAAAATCGGATAATCATTTAACAAAATTAATTTACAATATCATCAACTACCAATAACTTAAGGCTTAATAATAGGGATACATTTATTATTATTAATAAAAGAAGTAGGAAATAGATTCTGAACTTTATTTCAAACTTGAATGAAGAACTTCAAGAATAATCTAAGTCGTCTGTTAAAATTTTTGGCTTACCTGCGAATCGACAAAACGCTGACTACTTGTCAATAATATAAATATTTGGAGATTACAATTAATAAGTAATAAAAAAATTTCAACATAATACCTATATAATTTAAAATTCCAGCGTTCATTAATATAAAATCACAACAGACTTTCAAATAAGAGTTAAATTTGAATTTTAAAAAAAATTCGCCAATTAACCAAAATATAAACACTGTTTTTTCAATTTTGGACAAATTTATCTATGAAAATTATACCTCCGGCTTATTGGTTGCTCTTTCTTTTTCGCTAAGCCCTCGACTTGAAGTCGTCAAAACATATGCATTAGTCTTGAGCCAGTGAAATTCTTGTAATAACTGAACTCCGGATCCACCATGTTCAAACGGTAAGTAAAACAAATCACACAATAAAGTCAGATCGCTAGTAGTTAATTCCTTATCGCTCCTTAAAAAAAAAAAAAAAAAAAAAAGAGACGAAATTTGATTTTAAAACGACAGAAATAAATAAATAAATGCATTAATAATAATAATAATAATAATAATAATAAGCAATCATATGAACAGACTTACACCACACATCCCTCAACTTTAGCCAACAAACTAAAATAGAGTGATCTCGACCTACATACAACGAAGAAAGTAGATACCTGATCCAGAAAAAGAGTAAACGAAAAACAGTACTATACAATACGCCAAAAAACATAAACACTGGTACACATATTAATAAGAGGAGAATTACTATTGGAAAGAGAAGGCTTCGCGATAGCCATTCAGGACAGAGTCGTCCTTACTCTCAACTAAAAAGACGGTTACTCGAGCAACAACAGCTTAGAATGACAAATGGCGAATATGTAAACACGCCATCGAAATAATAAAACACACAAGCGGATTCAAACTCCTAGCATCCAACGATTGCACCGATCGACGCAACACAGCAGCTAAGATAATAAACAAAGAACTCGCTCTCAAACACAACCACGTAACAGAGCGACTATCATATTACAAATATCACCCACAAACTATTCTCAAAAACTATGAGACCAAACTATACTGGGACACAACACTAAGCATGCACAAGACAGTAGCTCATAACAAACCTGATATTACCTAGTCAACAAGAAGCAAAAATTCACATTAGTGAATTAGTGGACGTTTCTATCTCCATTTAGTCTTTTAATGGACATGTCTATCCCCAATGACAATAATATACAGGAAAAAAAATATGGAGAAAACAGAGAAATATTTTCTTCTAGTCATCCACATAAAGTAGACCTGTAACACCCCATTTCTTCGCTAAACACCTCAATACGCTCAAACTCGCCATAGAAGCACATATGCAGATCCAAAAGGCAATTATATATCAAGACCTGCCACACTGTTGGGAAACTCCTCAATACAAACATAGGTGACAGGGAAATACCCCTCCCATTACTACTTGGTACCAACCCTAGAGGGATGGAGATGAACAAAGCAAATGTACTCCAACACCAAATACTAATACTAATAATAATAATAATAATAATACTAATAATAATAATACTAATACTAATACTACTAATACTACTACTACTACTACTACTACTACTACTACTACTACTACTACTACTAATAATAATAATAATAATAATAATAATAATGCTTTCAATGAAAATAACTGAATTTTTTTTTGAAGTTCTTACTTTGTTTCAGTCGTGTCGGAATTTTTATCACTAAAAGATGAACTAATATTCCCATCAACTACCATCTGAATGGCAGAATTTGATGTTGTTTCGTCTGATAAATTTTCAACTTGCATTGTGGAATTATTTGAATTTATAGCTGCAGACTAAAAATAAAATGAATTACATAAAAAAGCAAATTTTATAGTTATTGAGGGTAACAAAACTAATGGTGTGAACAAGGTTCTTTTTATGCTACATTTTTTAAATAGTAATTAAAGTACATTTATATTTACATATTATTTAAAAAGGAATCTTACTGAATCGCTCATTGATACATCTGGAATTTGAACACTAGCATTTGCCGGACTTCCGGGGCTTCCGCCCGGAGTTGGATTACAATCCATTGGTTCCTGATTAACAGATTTTCCATTTTTTATGTTAGATAAAGGGAGTACTTTCGTTTCCAAAGCTAAAGAATTCATAACGGACGCTGAAGTAGGTTGAACTGCCGATTCATTCGTTTGAACAGTGCTGCAAACTTCAGCTAATGCTTGAAGTTGATTAGCATTTACTATTGGAACTGGTACTGAATTAGTGGTCATCGTTGTGGCAGTAAATGACATACAAGTATTAACTGATGGAATAATTGGTATAGGCACTGGTGCTGCAATAACCTGAAAAATTATTTGATTTGAGAAATAAAAAAAAAGGTTTTTTCATAATAAAAATTTACGCTTTAGACAAAAAGTATATAATTCATTTATTTCCTTTATAAGTGAAAAAAAACTTAGTGTTTCAGTTCTTATATCTATTCTTTGGTTCTCTCATTTTGTTCCAATTAACATAAATGTATATTAAATACTTCAAATACAATACTTATAAACATGATAAAGATAAGTGTAGCATCATGTATAACATTTAATACTACATCCATCTAACTAGATGTTTAAAATTGCAATCATATTCCAAAAACTGTATTTGTATATATTTCCAAAAGTTAGAAATTTTTTAATTTATTATATTGTTCACAATTTTTTACCTGTTGTGGTTTGGCTATTGGTCCCCAGGCAGGTTTAAACTTCTTAAACTCTGGTAACCATTCAGTGATTGCATTTCTAAGTGCTCTTCTTGGATGATACATGTTTGGTGAAAGACCACAGGGACCCTCTTCACTAACTCCTTCTGTTTCTAGTTTAATATCAGCAGAAACTGTATCATCTAATTTTGAGATAAAAATTTGCCTTATTATTTTGTGGATTCAAATTATTATTGTTTTATCTTTGCATTGTTGTTATTATAATTTAAATTATTACTATTGTAATATCATAAAACATACTTAAAGAATGATCCCTAATTGCATCAATATTACATTTACTCCATTGAGCTAAAGTATGTATTGCAATGAAATTGGCACCATATTCACAATTAGGATTTGTTAAAACACCCCTTAATTTAGGTATTAAATCTGGTGATCTACCTGAATATGGACCTAAAACAGTTAAAAATTATTGTTGAAAAATTATTATTACTTTATAAATTTCATTAAATTGAATAAAAAAATATACATAATACCTAAAAAAACCCTTTTCTGATCATAATCATTAGCATGTAAATTATCCCAAATTACAGGAGGTCTCCTCAATACTTCTGTTATTTCTTCAATACACTCCATTGTTAATGTCCTAGAAATAACCTTTGGTCCTGTCCACATAATATCTATTTCCTGAGGCAGTTTTGCACCAAGTGTATTTAAATATTCAGAATTTGCAACATTTGGCGTAGCTCTGGCAGCGCAGTATTGCGTTGGACATAAAAGGAATGTGGGCTGGCCTAGATGCTGATACATTTCATTTGTAACAGAAACCTTTAAAAAAACACTAATTTTAAACTTTAAATTTGTAAAATTTTTTAGCAAAAATTGTGAAATTTGTTTCCTTTTTAAAATAAAGATAATTAGTAAAAATAACTTTATTTACACACAAAAGAGATTTGTGTTGTTTTATTAGATTAATTTCAATCATTCTTCCAATTTTTGTAACATAAAAAAAATTGATACCTGGGCATGAGCAAATGACTGAAAAACTTCTTTGTCTGCTTCAGACATTTCTGGTTCAATATCATCAAAAAGAAGTGCAAAAGCTGTACAACCAAATTGTGAAACTTGTTCCAATTTTCTTTTTAAGGATGTGACTTCTTTTGCACTGAAAAGAAATCACAAATGAAAACATTTTTTAACTTGAATTAAAGTTTTTGGCTTTTTTTAATATGAATAAGTACATATTGTTATTATATATATACAAACTATAAACTGAAATTTATAAATATACATATGATTTATAATATATCTATATTATATAATAAAATATAGTTATTATATATTATAATAATCTATGTTATACAATACAAATATAGAAAAATATATATTAAATTATATTAAAAATTATATTTACACATATAATTTAA